>CABHPQ010154343.1:0-23647 GCA_902168405.1 Peromyscus aztecus | reverse complement strand
GTATATACCAGTACTTTGTTGAGACCTGAGGAGATGGCCGTGGAGACCTGGTTGTCTGCTTTCTCAGCCTGGGGTCGTGATGTATGTATCCTTAGCCCACAGAGTCTTGTGTATGGATCCTAGTGTTTCTGCTTGGATCACGCGGCTGGGATTTGCATCATTAAACAGGTGATTTAGAAGCTCCTGTACCACGGGAAGGTTCTTCCTCACTCACCTTCCCCAGCCTCTTCACGTCTCAGGCAGTAGGTTCTTCTTCAAGATTGAGTCCTGGAACTCAGAGCTTGGTGGGCAGGATCTGTTGGCAGCAGAAATAGAAACGACCTTTTCATTTCAGTGTGAGTGCTCAGTGTGAACTGTGCATTCGCCCTGCTCTCATATTGTGAAAATCTCTTCTAGCTGAAAACCTCTGTGATGTATTTTTTTTTTCTTTCTCATTTTTTTCTAGTACTTGGGCCTCTGGAGAGCCTAATACTGAATCCTTTCTCAAACATTAAATTTCTAGCAAAGGTTAAAAAAAAAGCATTACTCTTTTTTTTTTTCTTGATACACTATTTGACTCGGTGGTATAAATATAGACTCAAGAATGAAAGAAAGAAGCAAAGTGCATTTGTGCACTCTAGGACAACAGATGGGAATTGAGAGTATGTCTGTGCATCTCCAGTACACAAAACTAGTCACAGTCTGAGTTTTTTACCCACTCTTTCATAAAATGGAAAAAAAAAGATTTGTTTCATGATTTTTTTATTTGGAAAGACATTTACTGTGGCTCGCATGTCCAGATGGGAATAGGCTTGCATAGAAAAACCAGTGGGACCCCAGAAAACACCATTCATGATCTGATCAAAATAAAGGAAAATTAAATATTTTTGTTGTTATTATTATGATGATGATGATGATGATGTAGAATGTACTGGGAAAAGAGTGTCTGAAAATTCTTTCTCTAGGAAAATCTAAGAAGTGTATGGATAAAGCATATCCCCGATCTGGGCTGTGGTGATGCATGCCTTTAATCCCAGCACTCGAGAGGCAGAGGCAGGCGGATCTCTGAGTTCGAGGCCAGTATGGTTTACAGAGTGAGATACAGAACAGCCAGGGCTACATATAGAAACTCTGTCTTGAAAGAAAAAAAACTCCACCACATCCCCCAAGTTAGACCATGGATAATACTTACAGAATCTGGTTGTCTATTCTTTTTTTTTTTTTTTTTTGGTTTTTTTTTTCAGGGTTTCTCTGTGTAGCTTTGCGCCTTTCCTGGCGCTCACTTGGTAGCCCAGGCTGGCCTTGAACTCAAAGAGATCCGCCTGCCTCTGCCTCCCGAATGCTGGGATTAAAGGTGTGCACCACCAACGCCCGGTCTGGTTGTCTATTCTTATACCATCTTTTACATACATCTACCTGTGGGAGGTTCTGATTACTAACCACGAGTCATCATTTAGGCAACTTTGGACAAAGCACTTAAGAAAAGTTTTTTTTTTTTCTTCTGTAGAGCAGAGCAGTAATTCCTGTCCACTCTCTTTTATGATGTTGGTACAAAGATTAAAAAATGTACATCTGATAAAGGTGATGCATAGGTCTTGATAAAACATGAGTGACCTCAAAATACGTGATTCTTTGGCTGCTGTTCCAAGTGTGTGGATGTATGTGATTTGTGTGCTTGTGTTTCTTTATGACTTACACACAAAAGCCTCTTCTCCAAGAGGATATGTGTTTGAAAACAGCAAAGATTTGTATGGCCTGGAGAGAAACTGTAGTTTAAGAGTGTAATGAGGTTGTCAGATAGCTCAGGTTTTTTATTTTATTTTATTTATTTATTTTTTGATTGACAATAGTGAATGATCCTCTAGGATAACTAGTTTTGTTTTTTTTCTTCTTCTTCTTCTTCCCATCTTCCTTAAGGTTCTTTGGCTAAAGAAGCAGTTTGAATAGAGATTACTGGTTATTGGGATTCTTAATTGCATTTGACTTTCTATTGACTGTGGGAGCCCACAAAGATTCCAGCGGTTGTTTGACTCAAGGTCAGAGAGTCGGCGTCTATGTTGCTCTCCAAGGCTGCATTATAGGGTGCAAAGGCTGGGTTACCAGGTGTCGTATAACTTCAAAACCTAACCATAAGATGCTTTGCGGTGGGGCGTGGTCACCAGGTGTTTTGAAGGGTCTACGCTGGGTTGTACGTTGTGCTTTGGATCATGAAAGGGGGAGGTCTTTTGCCTCTCCCCTTGCTAGTGTATCAAAAGCCCATTAGAAATAAACTCAAGGCTGCTGGGCGTTGACCCAGGCCTTCCCAAAGCTGTCCTACATCTCTATCTTTTTCTCTCTGCCTATGTCTATATTTCTTCTTATTATTTCCCAGTTCCTCACTCCCCCCTTCAAGGGACCCTTCCATAGGTTGGGACTGAACCCCAAAACTGACCCCTGCCACAATTGACTCATTGAGAAAAGCCTACCTTGATTTACAACACAGGTACAGTGCACCTCAGAAGTTAAGACTGGGAACTCAGGGAAAGGGACGTAACAGCTGCCAGGTGTGACGGCCTATGTCTGTAATCCTAGCACTGGAGAGGCAGAAGCAGGAGAATTGCCAAGAGTTTGAGGCCCACTTAGGCTACAGATTGAGTTTAAGGCCAGCCTTGGCTATATAGTGAGACAAAATGTGTAAGGAAAATCTGATAAAAGCCATTTGAAGGCTCACTGGTAGAAGTACGACAGAGTAGGGTCTTCTGCAAGAGGTGTACAGGTCGTTCACAGCTATCAGAACAAAGAGGGGATGGTTCAGCTTTCCTTGAGAAATGTTACTGGTGAGGGCGAGGCCATAAACTCCATCTTTAGTATACCCATCGAAACACACAGTTGTGATTTGTTGGAGGGTTGACTGTCCACACTCCCTCACTGCGTATTAATAACATCCAGACAGACCTTGACCTCAGAAAGAGTAGCCACGCAGGGTCAAAGTCATGTGTTCCACATAGGCAGCCCCCGAAGGGTTTTCTGAGAGCTAAGGATGACATTTAGAGTGGCAGCGGAGGGGATAAGCCATCTGTCCTCAGGCAGTCTCCCACCAATGCTCTTTATCCCAGCTGGAGCTGGCATCATTTCCCAAAAGGTTTCCCGTGGTATTTAGTGCAGTTAACGGGCCAGAATCCCAGGGACCCGGGACTGAGATGACACTCCTGTCTTCAGAGTTAAGTGTCTTCTCGGCTGGCGCTGTCTTTTTCTTGGTTCTGGCGGGTCTGGTGCAAGGGTTTGTCAAGTGGTGAACTGATGGATTTCTTTGTTGGAGAGGGCAGCTAAATGCCAGCTGTGATTTTTGTTCCCTGGCTATGCTGGGAGCCACAGGGAGTTTGTGGGCTGCCAGCAGCTCGTTTTGCGTTAGTGATTGGGTGACTACTCGGTGGCTGTTGCATCACTCAGAGCCACTGAATTCAAATCCATTGTGTCTTTAGGATTTGTTGTTAGGGAGTCAGATAACTGGTAGATGCTTTCATCGGGTAATTCATTCTGAGCCTTTAGCTTGCTTTTCTGTTTCTCTGTTACTACATTGTACATCCTTTAAAAAAAAAAATAAATAAAAAGCCCTCGCTAGGACCATGTGTTTTTAGAAGCTGGGATTGTGTTCTGTGCTTTATTGGAACACAGAAGGAGACTGTCTGGTTAAGGCAAGAGATGGTGGTGCTAAAAAAGGAAATTGGCAGGTCTGTCCCTGGCGCTTTCAGTAAGAAAAGAAAAGGAATGACAGGCTGGCTGGGGATTCTATTAAAGAGAGACCTGATCCTCGCATGACCTTGTTCCCTGAACCTAGAAGGATGGTCTGTCTCCGTAGCAGTCACTTCAGGGACCTAAAGACAGACCTGCTCTGCTTTCTGCCACTTATATTTAGCAGCTTAATGGAGAGACAGGAGCTTGTTAGGGAATAATCATGAAGGCTGTGGTGATTACTTCCTTCCCTTTAGCCAGAGCCAGCCTCACTAGTTAGTGCGCACGGCCAAGTTGGTAGCCACACAATTTGTTTGTAAGGAGAAGAAAGATTCTTATTACTAATTTGGCCCTGGAATTGGTTCAGAGTGAGACTGATTCTGCATTTCTATCCATAATCTTATTGGTGCAAAGGTCGTAAGCTAACGAAGTCATTTCAACTTTTTTATGTCACTTTCTAGTCCCACATAGACTCCTAAGGCCACAGGGACAGATAGAGTCTTTTAGGCCAAGAATGAAAATTTGATGTTCAAACCCAAAAGTCCAAAGTAAGAAGGGTTTATAGTTATAATGATTGTGTTTTGCCTTGTTTAGAGTGGTTTTCAGAGATGGCTTTTTAAATTCTTAAATAAACCTACTTTTATTTTCTAAATATGAAATGTTTGTAACATACTGCAAGTATTTTTATTAACATACTTACCATTTAGTGACAGAGTGAAATAGGATCAGGAAGTCTTTTTTATTAATATCTTTTATTCTTTGAAAGTTCCATACGTTCATACAATGCACACTAATCATGCTCCTCCACCACTACCTCCCTCCGATTTCCAGAATGCCACCAACCCTTTCACAGGTTCATGTACTCTCTAAAATAGGTTTTTTTCTTACTAAGAATCCCCAGAGTGCAAACAGTGCTGCCCATATGCACGTAGGTACGTGACCATCCACTCAGACATGAACACCTGTACCCAACTCGGCAGCCATCAGCTGCCCATAACTCCTCTGCTAGGATTCACACATTAAGGGCCCCTCCCCTGTTCATACTGGCGTTTTGACTGGCTTGGTCTGGTGCTGGTAACCCCAGCTCCTGGGAGTGGATGTGTGCGTTAGCCTTGTCCTGTCCTGAAGTTAGCATTTCAAGGCTCTCTCCTCTGCGTCCACTGGCTCTTACGTTCTTTCCGCCCTCTCTTCCATGAAGTTCCCTGGGGCCAGAATATCTTATTCCTGTTTTGTAAATAGAGAATCAAAGGCACACTTAAAGAGCGACAGAGATCACCCATGGTGTCTGGGAAAAAGGCTGAAGAGAGTGTGCCATTTCATCAGCCTGACCAGTGTTCTGGTCCTGTACTTGCAGTTTATGGGACTTCACCATGTCATAGATCAAAAGCCAACTCGCGAATGACTCTTAGAATAGTCAGGTAGATGAAATGTTTACCAAATATCTTGTCTGGAGTTTGTTTATCCTTTGTTCTGACTGCCGCTGGGTAGAAGCAGAGCGGCATAGTAATGAAGGATTAGGAACGTGGGTTGTAGAAACTGACCGCCTGACTTCAGGCCCTGGTTCAACATCTGTTTTCTGCACTCAGCGGTCCTCATCTGTGAAGTGGGGATGGATGGATGGCTGGCACTTATGTTAGTGCATCAAGCCATCTGAATTACATAGAGTGGTGCCTGAAACATTGTAAACACTCAGTAAACGTTGGTGGTTGCTTGGCTTTGGATAATGCTTTCATTTTTGTAACTCAAGAGAGGGAAAAAAAAAAAAGGTTCCTGTTTTTCCTGTTTTGAGAGTCTTACCAAATCTAGTAAGTCTCTGGTATTCTGACTCCTGTAAAGTAGTCCAAATGTAAGACCCACAACCTTGTGTGTGCGTTTGTCTGTGTGTCTCTCTGTCCCTACAGCTAGAAGAGAAGCTGGCTTTGCTGTTGGAACTTTTTAGAATTGTGTGAAGCAAGCAGGTGAGAATGTAAGTGCCAGAAGAGAGTGTAGGGTCTCCTGGGGCTGGAGTTGCAGGTTGTTGTGAGCCATCCAGTATGGATGCAGGGAACCAAACTCAGGTCTTCTGAAGAGCAGTGTACACCTTTAACTGCTGAACCACGTCTCCAGGCTCAAGGGAGGGCTGCAGGGTGAGGGGAGGTGGGGAAAAACGAAAACCTTCTAACTAAAAATACCTTGCTTTGAGAACCAATAGAATGTGAGGCTTTTTAGTAGGCTAGACTGTACATTTCATCTCTCCAGGATTCTTTTGCCATCAGTCAGAATCCTGTATTTTGGTCATCTCTGAGCGTCGGTTTAACTCTACATGATGTGTATATTTGTGAACACATTCATACTGTAGAAGATTGGCATCATCTTGGAAGACTACAGATTAAGAAAATTGGGGAGTAAAGATTTATACCCATTACCTTACAGTTTTGCAAACCACCTCTTTGCTGCTGAAGGTCTATTGGTGGATAGGATGACTGACAGGAAGGAGTCCAGCATCTCTCTATTCTAGTGTATGCATAGCTAAGAAGCTGAACCAGCAATCCTTAAACTTAGGTTGCAGTGCTCAGCACTGTCTGTACTTATTGTGAAGGATGCCATGAAATTCTGGAGGTATTTGTACCGATATTAATGTGTGATACAACCTAAAAGCATACTGAATGGAAGTGAGACATTGAGCAATCAATTTAACTGCCTTTATAGATTCTAAGTCTTGATCTTGGGAGTTAGCATCCCTCAGCAAATATTTTTCTTTCTCCTCCCTTGAAATCACTTGCTTTTTTATTTTATTTTATCTTTTTGCTTTTGAGACAGTCTTGGTATGGCATGGTCCTCCTGCCTAAGCTTCCCGATCATGCCTGGCTTCCTTGAGTACTTTGTGCAGTTATGCGTAATTCTTTATGCCGAAGCAAGGCCATGTTCTGGTTTGCTCTTTCAACATTTTACATGTAGAGCCTGGTGTGATGGCACATGCCTGAGATCCTGGTACTTAGGAGGTAGAGGCAGGAGAATCCAGAAGGCCAGACTGGCCTGCATAGCAACACTCACCCTCCCCCCCCCCCCCCCCCCCCCCCCCACCCCCGACAGCACCCACCTATAACCACCCCTAACCTTTCAGTCTTTCTTCAAACTTTCTCTAGAGAAATTATTCTGAAACTGTAGATGATAGTAGATTTCTCACTTAGAAGTATTTTGTTTTAATGTATAGGTGTTTTCTTGAAACAACTTCTCACCACCCATCTTAGTAACTACCGTGTACAGTTTTGATACTAAATAATGAATGTTCTTCCTGAGAATTAAAAGCTGATGGGCAATTCACAAATAGGGATTGAAAATCTGCTCAATTTTTTATCCCTTCTCAGATGGAAGTTTTCGTTCCTCGGCAGCCTGGTTGGCTTTCTGTTGCTGTGATAGAACACCATGACCAAAATCTACTTTGGGGGGAAAGGGTTTATTTCATCCTGTAGGTTACAGAGCACCATCAAGAGAAACTGAGTCAGGAACTCAAGGCAGGAACCTTGAAGCAGAACTAAAGCAGAAACCATGAAAGAACACTGTTTACTGGTTGGCTCCCTCTGGCTTGCTCAGCTGGCTATCTTACAGAGCCTACACCCACCCGACTATGGATGACACTGCCCATAGTGGGCTGGAATCCTTCTACATCAATTAGTAAATAAGATTGTGCCTCACAGACATGGCCATGGGCCATCCTAATCTGGGCCGTTCTTTAGTTAAGTTTCCCTCTCCACAGGTGATTTTAGGTTAGCGTCAAGTTGATGGCTGAAGCTAACTTTGTCAATAGGTCTTCTGAGGGTCGGAGGGAGCCTGTTAGAGTAGAGTGTACAGGACGTTTCTGTGTCATGCCTTCATTGTAAATAAGGAGAGGGAGTTCTAGAGACATGAGGTGCTCTTGGTCCAGTGTTAAGATCTATCTCGCACTCTCCCACTGGTCTCTGTCACTCTGTTTCGCCGAAAAGTTATAATTGGTGTTTCTGACGAGAGAGGAAAGGCTCAGGTTTTCCAGGGTTTCCTGACTCTTCAGAGGAGAGTTATATTATATCGCATGATATTACCGCAGTGTATGCCAAGGGTCTTTCATTGTGCATGGAAATTGCTTGTGTCCTGTTGTAAAACCAGAGTTCTCAAATGAAAAGTCAGCGTTTCCTCCGATTTGCCTACGCTAGTGTTCTGATTTCATTTCTGTTACTGTGATAAAAATACTCAGACAAAAATGCAGCCTAGTGAAGACAGGGGTTTGTTTTCAGCTCATAGTTCCGGGTTACGATCCATCATTGTGAGGAAGTCAAGGCAGGAACTTCAGACGGCCGGTCACACTGTGTCTGCAGTCCAGAGCAGAGAGAAATGAAGGCATGTCTGTCCACTGGTGTGCTTGTGCTCAGCTCAGTCTCCCTACCTTTTTTCTTTACCCCCCGACACAGGGTTTCCCTGTGTAGCTTTGCACCTTTCCTGGAACTCACTCTGTAGCCCAGACTGGCCTCGAACTCACAGAGATCCACCTGGCTCTGCCTCCCGAGTGCTGGGATTAAAGGCATGCGCCACCACCGCCCAGCTCCCTACCTTTTTTTTTTAGTTCAGAATCCCCTTTGAAGAGAATGGTGCTGTCCACAGTGGGTGAGGTCTTCCCACATTAATTAACTTCAGATACCTCCCCGCCAAGACGTGCCATATGTCAACCCAGTGTATGTATATATAATTCCTCACGGGGACTGTCTGTTCCCACCTGATTCTAGGTTGTGTCAAGTTGACCGTTAAAGCTGCCCGTCACAGGCAGTGACTTTGTTCCTTCAAGCTAAGGGGAGAAAGTTGGTAGGCGTGACGTAAGGAGATGTATTCCTATCTTTAACGAGAGACCCACGTGGATGAGTGGAGAAATGGAGACCCATTGTGGCCAGAAAGGTGGTGATGGTTTAATGCTGATCTAATCTGGTTTTAATTTTCTTTTAGAAGCCACTAGTTCTACTCTGGTGTGTTTCATATATTCATATAGCCTTTCTGAGGAGATTTATTCTTCAGGAGACGTTGCTCACACTGTTTACTCCTCTAGGTTAACTGTATGAAACCATCTGTTGTTAATTTTCTCCTTGTATTAAATTCCATTCTTTGACTGTGTTATAAGTACTAAAAGCAAACTTGGGCAGAAGCAGAGGGTTTGCTGGTTGCATAGCTTTAAGCCTGAATGGTGTTTTTTTTTTTTAAATGTATGTATGTATGTATGTATGTATGTATGTATGTATGTATGTATGTATGTATCTTTTCAAATGGGCAAAGATTCTCTGCTGAGTTTAGCGATCAGTAATTTAAATCTACTCATAGTGACCTGTTCTCCTGGAGTGCCTTCTTTGAGACCCTAAGAGTGTTGTTATCCTAAAGCAAACTCTTGGGGCGAGACAGGTGATGGTACTGATAATTTTTTTTTAGGGTGCTTTGAGCTGCAGAATAATGGTTTTGTTACTCTATTAGCTTCTCAGGCTAAAGGCTGACCTGTAGAAGTGTGAAGAACTTAGGGCACATTCAAAGTGGCTGCTGCTGCTGCTGCTTTTTTTTTTTTCTTTTTCTTTTGGTTTTTCGAGACAGGGTTTCTCTGTGTAGTTTTGGTGCCTGTCATGAAACTCACTCTGTAGACCAGGCTGACCTCGAACTCACAGGGATCCTGCTGGCTCTGCCTCTTGAGTGTTGGGATGAAAGGTGTGCACCACCGCCACCCAGCTAAAGTGGCTGCTTCTAGGAGGAAGCCAGCCAGGCCTGTGGGTCTGGGGGCCCAGAGTGGACACACAGCTGGGGATGCTTTGCTCGCTTGCCCTGTAACGTCAGCCTCTGATGAGGCTGCCCAGAGCTTTTCACAGGGAACCTAGGGTGGTTCCTCAGCTATCGATAGCCTGCCTCTTCAGTTGACTTCTGGATGTTATAGATGGGACCACAGTGTGCAGAATCATAACTCGTGTTCCATTTGTGTCTCAGCCTCAAGTTGATGATGGTAAATGTGGTTTCTCTGATTGGATTTTTTTTTTTTTTTGTTGGGAGTCGAGCAAAAATGATGTTGAAATGGGCTTATGACCTAACCAAATTGCCTCGTGTACGGACAAGCTGAGCTGGTGCTTTGCTTGAAGTTGGCCTGGAGTGTTCAGAGGTTCCATTGTGGGCCTCGTAAGGCTGTGCCTGGGGTTGTATTTCCAATCCTTCTCAACTTTTGTCCCTGTGGAAAGGGAGGAAGTGGGGTTGTGACAGATATATTGCCAGATAGCACACAATAGCACAAAGAACGAGACAGACATGGCGCAAGCCATTCACGGAGACAGATTTATGCTCTGTGCCGCCCTAAACCATAGATCCATCTATTTCAAAGAAACAACCTGCCCGCTGTATTATATTTCAGACAGACACAGCTTTGAGGAGATGCTGACTCCTCCGGTTCAGCTTTTGCCAGGAATGCTGCACATTTTGCTGCAGTCAGTTACTTTCGTGGGGACAGGAAAGTTTATTTGGCAAAGGAAAGCTGGTGTCTAGATTAGAAGTGGAAAGATGGAGATAGTATTTGGCCGAGCTGTCGCCTTGCTGAAGTATATATGTGCAGTTTTGCCGGGTCTTCTTGCTCTTTAGCCAATTGTGTTTCCAGCCGTGGAAGTATTACATTTATTTCACCACCAGAAAAACAAAGCCGGAGAGAGAGTGACTGATCCAAGGCCAGGCTGTTTGACTTTCATGGTTCCTGTTTGGTTCTCACCATAGGCTGTTTCCTGGATACAGTACATTTGCTTGTGTGTTAGTGTACTGCTCTCACTGATGCTACAAGGGAGAAAACCTTGGGAGTGGGTGATAGCATGAGTTTTGGAACTGGGATGCCAGGATTTATGTCCAGATGCATATTGTACGATCTGTGCCTAAGTTACCTTTCCTATAAAATAGTTATTTCAGGTCCAATCTCACAGGTAGCTCTGAGAATTTAAGTTTATTTAAGACATACACTAGGTGTTCACTGTCTTGCCTGTTTTATTACTGGAATGTGCTGATATAATGGAAATGAATAGTGTCTGTATCATACACATGAGGCATCCTGCATTAAGATCTTTACAGTTGGTGTTAAGGAATGAAAAAGTACTTTTGAGAACAGTGTATATTTGGAAAAAAAATCGGGAAATGATAGGACTGTGAATATAGTTTTGCAGTTCTCTAGTGGCTTTATACAAATATTTGGTATATATATATATATTTTAATGTCCCTAACGTTGTATTTGATTGAGGAGAAGTAGACATTGATGATATATAATGCAGCAGGCATTCTTACCACCTGAACCCTCTTTCCAGCCCAAGTCACCCTCTCTTCATTTCATAATTTTATTTTCTTTCTGGTAACATCGTATATTTGTTTTTAGATAAATACTTGATTCAGTTAGATGTGTTTTGAAAGAACATTGATTTCTTTTCCCGTTACACTGGAAAAATATAATTGTGGTCTATTATAATAAAGTGAGCACATTGCCTTTTGCTAAGTGGAAATTCTATAGCGGTTGTTTTTCAGAAGTAGTTCACTGAGTCAAAGCATTCATTGGCTTGATTGTGCATACCTAAGTACCATTGCACAAGTGGTGATTTTTAGATGAAGCTCTTGATATATTTTATTCAGTTATAAAAAAATCCAGGTGTTTCAGTCACTGTAATTACAAACATCTTATATGAGTTTACCTCAGACAGGAAGATGGCTTAAGGTGGGTCTCCTTAGGCCCGACTTTATTATTTTTTTGGTGTATATTCTGTGATGGTTAGTTTGTTAACAGACACAACCTAGGAAGAGGGTGTCAAGGAGGGAAAGTCTAGACCAGCCTTGTCTGTAGGCATATCTGTGGGGAATTGTCTTGATTGCCTTAATTTATACGGGAGATTCATCCTGAATGTGGGTGCCATCATTCCTTGGTTTTGGACCCTGGATCATGGAATTGTAGGAAACTACCTGAGTATTATAGCCTGCATCTATTTCTCTCCGCTCTTCAACGTGGATGTGACTAGTTGCTTTAGATTCCTGCCTTGACTTTCCTGCAGGGATGGGCTGTGTGTAAGCAGTTATTGTAAGTTGAAGAAACCTTTCCTCCCCTAAGCTGTATTTTTGTCAGGATTTTTGATTTTTTTAAAAAGTAAAACCAGAATACAATCTCATTATCAAACTTTTATTGTTTTAAAAATCACATAGTGAATATTACTCTCTTAATCTTTAAGTGTAGAGTTTACTAATGTTGACTACATTCACAGTGCTGTGGGCAAGAAGCATTTAATCCTTGGAACTTCAACTACCCATGGACTGTTCTTCACCCTTTCCCCTCCATCCCCTGAACATAGCCATTATACTTTCTATCGCTGCAAGTCAGCTAAGGGGAGTCTTTTTGGAACTGGCTCATTTCACGTGATATAATATTCATAAGCTTTGATACTTCTTTCTAAGTTAAATAAGGCTCTGTTGTATGTGTATGTGTGGTACTTTCGGTTTCTCTTTATTGGTGATGGATGTCTGGGTTGCTTCTCTCTTGGCTTTTGTGAATCATGCTGGTGACCATAAACGTTTAAATCTCTTGGAGGCCCTATTATTTAAACTTTTGTATGTATTCCTAGAAATAGGATTACTGTATTACAGACTTTAACTTATTGAAGAGTCTCCATACTGGTTTTCTTGTTGTCTGTAACATTTTACAGTTTCATCAGTAGTGCGGCAACGTTCTTATCTTTTAAATACCCCTTTTCATTTTGACAGTGAATCCATGGAGGAAAAGCAGAAGTGATGGTTAAGCTGACCTGCTCAAAGCTTCAAGAAGTTCTTGGACTGATGACCTTCATCACTTCTAGTGACCTGAACTTGCTTGAGGTCATGCTGCTGGAGCAGGTCCATAGATTATCACCTTATGAACAGATGGTTGTCCTTGGTGAACTAGACTACTAGTGAATGGATTAATATCAGGCAGGTGACCTCAGTATTAGTCAGCATTTGGACAGCTTTAGACTTCCAAAGATACTGCTTCTTAAGTGCTTCTCTTTAAGTGGAAAGGAGGCATCTGTCCTAACAGTTAGAGACACTGAGCAGCAGAGATCATGCTTTATATGCTGGGACTAAAACTTCAGTCTCATGATTGGAGCCCAGCGCTTCCTGCCCTGACATCTTGGCAGTGGGTGTGAAGTTTAGAATCTGTGAAGATCACTTTCTTACCATTTTCCCTACTTTAATCTGGGTTTAATTGAATCAGGGTTATTTTGGATTATTTTTGGAGGCCAGAAATGTTAATACCGGTGATAATTGAAATAACGGTACCTCCATCCTTTTACAACCGTGACTTACTAATACTGGCCACTTTTAGTGGTGATATTCTTGTGCACTTTTATTCTTCCTAGTATATATATCCCTTTAGAGATTGGTTTATGTATTAGAAATGTACGTAGTCTTAATAAGGGCGACTGGACCTTTCTCTGCCAGCATTCTCACAGGTGGCAGAATACTATAGTTGGCCAGCCATTGGCGGTTCTGTTGGTCCGTGTAGAGGCAGAGTAGGGGAAGACTGTTCTAGAAAAGAGAGCTGCCGTGCTAGAGCTCCTCATGTTCTGCCCGATGGGGATGGTGTGCAAACTGGAAAACCCCCCTCCCCCATTTTCTCATTTTCTCCCGATTGTAAGTTGAAGAGCCTGGAATATATAAGGACCCTCTAAATTATAAGGTCCAGGCACCTTGAGGTTTGGGAATAGCCCAGTAGATACTTACGGCCTGATGAGGTCCTTTTTGAAGATAAATGTTTTTAAAGCTGTATGTCTTGCAGTGGGTGAGGTGCAGGTGGATGCAGGTGGTTGGGTGGGTTAGGAAGCTATTTTAAGAAGCCCCTCCAGAACACCTAAGGAACACTTGTACTCTGAATTAGGGTCAAGCCTTTCTCTGAAATGGCAGCTCCCTGATGCCTGAGGAAGCTCTCATGAGCCTATAGCCCTGGTTCAGAGCTAGGAGGGAGAAACTGATGGATCCATGTGCCCTTCTGTCTTCTCGCCAGCAGCGTCTTCACACCCTATCGCCGTTTATGTTTTTTGATGAATGATTAATTAGAAAAATAATCATTTGTAAATTGTGAGTGAACTAGACATTTGGCCCTGCCTGTAGGGAAATGGCGCCTCTGAGCCGGGTGTAGCTTGCAGCCAGTATAGTACATCAGAGCTGCCGTATTCCCAGATCAGTGATGAATTTACATGAAGTTCCTTTTCAGCATGTTAATGACTGTTACGGCTGAGTAACTAGCGAAAAATAATAGCAAATGGGGAGAGTAAATATTTAATGCTTCTATATCATTTATAACCTAGTACAAAATATGTGTTTTGATTTAAGAGAGTAAATGAGTCCTGGCCGAAAGCTCCGACAAAGCAACACTGTCTCTTCATTCTTTGCTCTCTTTACTTTTTTTTTGTACTTAATTAAATTAAAAGGAGTTGTGGCTGAGGTCGATTCACTAGGGGAGTAGTGTGTGTGTGTGTGTGTGTGTGTGTGTGTGTGTGTGTGTGTGTGTGTGTGTGTGTGTATGTGTATGTGTAAGTTTCAGGTCATAGTTTCCTGGCAGTTTGGATCTATACACTCTGTCTGCATCATTGATTAAATGCCAGGTATGTGCAAAGACTTGTGTTGTCTCTAAAACATAGCTTTTACCATGTTTTTTCTCCTACTTCGAAACTTGAGTGACTTCCTTGCTTCTAGGATGAAAGTTGGCTCTTTTGGCCTCTTTGCCTTGACCCCAACCTCCTTCTAGCCATATTCCTAAGGCAGCTGGCTCCATGTGGCCCTCCTACTCAAGCTGTAGTGATTGACACCTTTCACCTGTGCACTTCTCAGATTCTGGGACGGGAAACAGCCACGTCTTCCCCATTCCATCATAGGTTCTCTCTTGCTTCAAGGCTCCGTCCTATTCTTTCTCTTCTTTTCTTGGTCCATTAATTATTTCATAGGTCTGCAAATTGAGCTTAGGGTTTATTCTCGCTACACAAATACTTGACTACCAAGCTACATCCTCAGCCCTAAGGTCACTTTTAAGAAGTTCTTTTTTCTGGCTATCTTCATTGGATGGGAGCCAGGTAAGTTTTGAATATAGCAGAAATTGGAAGTGGCTCGTACTTTCTGTTTCTCCCATTTGAGATCTCTCTAGGTAAGTCCAAATGAATCTTACTTTCCCTTACTTCTTGTTAGCCGTCTTGTATTCCTGGACAAACGAGGCTATTTGTCCAGATAAGCAAGTTGTTACCTTGTAGAAATTCGTTAGGATTGAATTTAGTAAGGAAACAGTCTTTCAGAGAACACAGGATTTTTCAGTAGGAGATTAAGTGAAAAAACAAAACAAAACAAAAACCAAAACCGAACAAACTCTTAGCATTCATAAAAAGTGCTGTTGTAGGAGCTGGGGAGATGCCTCAGTGAATGAGAGCAGTTGGTGTGCAATCATGAGGGTGTGAGTACAGATCCTCAGGTATAAATGTGTACTCCTACCCCATTTGGGCCAGCGATAGGGACAGTGGATTCCTGAGGGGAGAAATTCTTCATATCTTTACTCTGACGTTGGAGTTCAGACCCAGGTCGAACAGTGGTGCTCAGAAGAGGTGACTAGGATGGGCAGAGGTGACTAGGATGGGCGTGTAAACATAAAGGCTGTGTATTTCCGAGGAGACCAAGGCAAGGCTCTGCCCTCCGCGTTTGTGTTTTCTTTACAGGGGGGCCTCACTGTGTAGCTTCAGCTAGCCTGGAACTCTATGTAGACCAGCCTGGTCTTAAACTGAGAGTTTTGCCTGCTTCCCAAGTGCTTATAATAAGTACTATTTTTGCATTTTTAACAGGCTGCCTTTAGGAGAAGCTGTACTAGATTTCCTGTATAGAGCCAAGGGATAAGAACAGTGCTGGATGTGGGTTGTAACAAGGCAGAAACACTTTTCTGATCATGTTACAAAGAATTAAACCATCCTGAGAGACAGTGTGAAGAAGGGATATGAACACAGGAGCTAAGAGGCTGTTGTAGGATTTCTGTTGCTGTGAAGAGACTTTTTTAAAAAAATGTTTTATTTTTTTTTAATTAAGAAATTTTCTATTCACTTTACATACCAAACACAGATCCCCCCCTCTTCCCTCTTCCCACCCCCTAGTTTTCCCCCCCATCCCCACCTTTTCCAAATCAAAGTCTCCCATGGAAAGTCACCAGAGCCTGGCACACTCAGCTGAGGCAGGTTCAAGCGCCTCCCCCCTGCACCAAGGCTGTGCAAGGTGTCATACCCAAGGCACTAGGCTCCAAAAAGCCTGCACATGCACCGGGAAAGGATCCCGACCCCCCTGCTTGGGGGCCCCCAAAACAGTTAGAACTACACAACTGTCTCCCGTATCCAGAGGGCCTAGTCTAGCCCTATGGGGACTCCATAGCTATTAGTCCACATGTGGTTCATGGGCTTCCACTAGTGTGGCTGGTCATCTGTGCACTTTTTCCCATCATGATCTTGACGTCCCCTGCCCACAGAATCCCTCTTCTCTCATTGATTGGATTCCCAGAGCTCAGCCTGGCTCCCAGGCGTGGATCTCTGCATCTACTTCCATCAGTCACTGGATGAAGGCTCTATGATGACAGGGTATTTGCTAGACTGGTCATCAGAGTAGACCAGTCCAGGCACCCTCTCTACCACTGCCCAACATTTAATTGGGCAGCTTACAGTTAAGTTCAGAGGTTCAGTCCATTATCATCATGGTGGGACATGGTGGTATGCAGACAGACATGGTGCTGGAGCAGTAGCTGAGAGTTCTACATCTTGCGAGTGCAACAGGAAGTGGTCTAAGACACTGGGCGTGGCTTGAGCATATATGAGACTTCAAAGTCCGCCTCCACAGTGACACCCTTCCTCCAACAAGACGAGACCTATTACAACAAGACCAGACTTATTCCAACAAAGCCACACCTCATAATAGTGCCACTCCCTATGACCTTGTGGGGGCCAATTACATTCAAACTACCACATTCCACTCCTTGATCCCATAAACTTGTAACTATATTGTAATGCAAAATGCCTTTAGTCCAACTTCAAAGTCCCCATAGTCTGTCACAGTCTAAACAATATGTTAAAGTCCAAAGTCTCTTCTGAGATTCATGCAATCTCATAACTGTACTCCCCTATAAGATCAAAATAAAAAATTGATCACATACTTCCAACATATGATGGCACAGGATACATATTACTATTTTAAAACATAGGGAAGGGGGCATAGTGAGAAAATACTGGATCAAAGCAAGACCAAAAACCAGCTGGGCAAATTCTAAATTCCACATTTTCATGTCTGATGTTAAAACACTCTTCAAATCTCCAGTTACTTTCAGCTTTGTTGACTGCAACACATTTCTTCCTCTTGGGCTGGTTCCATTCCCTGTTAGCAGCTTTCCTCAGCAGGTATCCCACTGGTATCTCAAACATCTTGGGGTCTCCAAGACAATCCAGGCTTCTCCTTCACAGCTTCATACAATGGCCTCTCTGGGCCTCCATTCAGGGACACCCCTAACACATGCCTGGCCTCAGCATCTTTCCTTAGTTGCGGAGGAATATTCCATAACCCCTTTCTTCTGTCCTTGACTCTAAAGCCAAAACCATGTGGCCAAAGCTGCCAGGTTCTGCTGCTTGCTGGGCCTGGAACTTGGCCCCCTCATTCAATTACATCTTCACCAGCTTTCTGTTTTCGATGATTACCTTCACTGCCTAAGCTTGGCTGTTCTGGAACTTGCTCTGTAGACTATGTTGGCCTTAAACTCAGAGATCCCCTTGCCTCTGTCTCCAGAGTGTTGGGATTAAAGGCATGCACCTCCACACCTGGCTCTAAGCTTAGCTTTAATTCCTTTTCACAAGTTGGAAATTTAGCTGGGTGGGATCTTGCCCTGAGGTCACCACTCCCTTTATTCCAGTTATTAATCTGTTTATCTCCTTGAGTACAGGACTTAGCTCCATTCCACTTCCTGGTGCTCCTTTTCTCCTCAAATTTTACATTTTGTAATTTACCCTGCTCATTTTGCTCCTTTTCATTGTATATTTTCATTAAGAGTTACCACTAATAACCACAGGACCTAGTCTTTAATAGACTGTTTTGAGATTTCCTCTGCCGATAGAATTAATCCAGAACTCTCCACTTTAGCCTCAGGCAGCCTCTTAGGAGAGGGGCCAAAGGCAACCACATTTCTACACCAAAATATCCTAAGACCAGTTTCTAGGCTACATACTAACATTCTTCTCTAAGACTTCTTGAGCCAGGCACCCATGGTTCAAATCACACTCAGTACCACTGTCTTCCATGCTCATACTTGGATGGCCTTGCCCCTCACCAGGGCAGTGTAGGAGAGCTGGTCCTGATGGCGGGAGCACAGGAGAGCTGGCGAGCTGACCAACTCAGCTACCACCCCAGGCCCAGATCTAGGGCTTTGAGCTGACCCACCCCAACTCCTACCCCATGCACATGAAGGGGCCAAGGCCTGCAGAACCAAAGCTGCAGGATCTCCATGACTCAGGGCAACAGAGTAGGCTACCAGAGAGGCATCTCTATGAAGATCCAGTATTGATAGTGTAGCAGAAGTCAGGGGTCTTGAAGCAGACCAATGACTTGTTGCAGTGAACATTTGCAAGTAAAGATGATTGGACAAAAGGTTGTACTGTGTGACATACCTTGATCCATGCAGCTTCCATGGTGAGAATTCTTTTACTGATTTTTTTTATTTTCTGTTTTCTTTTTTTGGGGGGGGGGAGTTACAAGGTTGGAGGGTGGACATGGAAGGGCTGGGAAATGAGTGGGATTGGGGTGCATGATGTGAAATTCACAAAGAATCAATAAAAAATTATGGGAAAAAATGAGGCAAGAATTGCAAATTTTGGAGGACTTACAAATGATTTTTAAAAACTCTTTTGGTATTGACCTTCATATGTGAGAAATTTAAAAACATCCTGTGGTTTTCAAAATGTTAACTGTACAAAGTAAGACTGCAAAATGTTTTTGACCCAAATAATTTGGAATTGTTACAGTTTTAGTAATTAAGAAAAATAGGCCAGCAAAATAGCTCAGTGGATAACGTTACCTGTTGGCAAGCTGGATAGTCTGAATTCAGTCCCTGGAGCTGACACAGTGGAAGGAGAGAGCAGACTCCTGCAGGTTGTTCTCTGACCTCCATATATGAACAGTGACCTACTGAGGTAGACACACACGGACACACACACACGTTAATGTAATAAAAGAACGAAGAAATGTGGCTCAGGCTGTGCCTTTTAGTCATGTGCGTATGTTTTTGTAGATACTATCATAGCTTGCCTCAGTGCAATCTTGAGGCAATATTGAGGCAATATTGAACCACTGGCTTCAAAATTTTTTTTTTTTTTTGCTTGAGCCATTTGAATACTTCTTAACTCACTGGGCCACCTAACATTAAGCCAAGCCAATATTAGTATGAGCTACATACAAGTGGTTTACAAAACAGGGTCCCAGAAGCCTGGAAAACGTGAGGAGGGTGTTCTTTGATAGTGAATGCACGCTATTTAGAGCTTGCTAATGCCATTAGGTGAGGGTTTACTATCTGGGTAATGATGTCGGGGTAAGGTTTGGGGTGTGTGTGTGTGTGTGTGTGTGTGTGTGTGTGTGTGTGTCTGTCTGTCTGCCAGCCATAGCGGTAGGATTTAGATGAGTATTCCTGCCGTGCCACATCTATGTAAAGTCATTGGGAAATTACAGGAGTTTGTACCTCTAGATGTTGTGATAATACTCAGATAATCTTCAACAAATCAAAATTTTAGGGTGTCTTTAAAGCAAGCAACTTATATTTCAAAAGTGGGAACAGCAACATTGCAAAACAGTGACTGATTTAAGACTACCCTGGGGTTATAGTCGTCATAAATCGTCCATCTGGAGGATTGTGAGAATTCAGAGTTCTGACTGTTCCCGTGTGGGTGCACAGCAGGGGATGAGTGGGCGCAGCTTTGCCGAGTCTTTCAGGTTCTCGATAGACCAATTCCACGTACTTATGTTCTCTGCTGACTTGCTTATTTTAATTTACCATAACACATTTTTTGGGGGGGGGGGGGGGTTTCCTAGCTTGTTTATTAGACCAGTAGTATGTAATCGTCACACTAAAGAAAACAAACCTCTGTGGAATTACATATGTGATTCTAGGACTCTCCTTTGAGGAACACTAGTTTAGTGGGGGAGCTTACAGGTGAATAATGTTAAACATTTGGAGCAGGGTCAATATGAAAGAAGCCTATGGCTAATTTGAGCTCTTCCCTTAAATGATCAGCCTGAACGCCATTGTTCAGCGTACCTTCTTTTTAAATATCCCTTCAGCCTAGCACTAAAGCAAGATCAACAGCCATGTGTGAATAATTTTTTTCCCTTTCTATTTTCTGTGCCTCTCCTATCAAATTGAAATACCCAGGCACTTTCTTTTCTTTTCAGAAACACAAAAGAGGATTAGGCCATATAATGGACTATTTATGTGTCAAATTAAACGTTTTACACTGAGGCTGTTTTTGAGTTATGTGAGCAGTAAAAATATGTATTAAGCTGCCAGCCCTTTTAAAAAAAATGCATATTATTTAGCCGATTGCTTGTAACAGTCTGATAGACTCATAATGGTGTTTTGAGTAAATATGCATTTGAGCAATTTATGAAACTTATGTTTATGTGTGTATAAATAGTCTGGGTAGGGACTGACCAAAAGTTATTACCGCTTGACAGCTGCTGTCTGGTGACCAATTTCGAATGAATTGGTGTATTCCCTTTAGTATGAAGTAAACAGTTTTCTGTGAAGGTAACTGATGGTGTAATCATCAGTGTGTGTCGAGGGTCTTAGCTATGGAGCACTATTCATTGGTTCAGGGAGGCAGTGATGTCTCCATCCCTCAGCGAATTACACCTTAGACTCATACCTGTGATCTATTTAATTTCATTTTTGTATCCGGGAATATTTTTTACCTGGTGATGTTCATATAATGCATGCTGTACTTATTTAACACTCTCTTCTGCTCTTTGGAACAGGCGTTTTTATGATGCGTCCCTGTCAATAATACATTTTCGTACTTGCTGTCTAAAAGACATATGTATTTGCACACATATAAAGCTCACCCACAAATTAAGAGATTAAGGAACTGAGTTTAAACTGTACAGTTAGATAATCCTTTTTTTTTTTTGACCTTGATGAATCATTTTGGGTATCTTTTAGAATACACAGATCTTGCATTGGAGAATAAGGTCAGTGTCCAGACTTTTTCACAGAGATGAAAAATGAGAAACAGTGGTTTGTAAAGTCATTCATAAACTTGTGCAAGTCATTCAGCTGTCTTGAGTTCTAGCTTGTAGAACACGGATTCTTTCTCAGCCTGCTGGTCGTCACATATATCACTGACTGTAAATGTCAGGTGTCCACTTCAGTGCTGGCTACAGACTCTCCTCTTCAGAGAGACCTCGTTTGACCTATAAAGCATCCCTTCTCCTCTCCCCAGTCATTCTGTGCTCCACTTTATTCCTATTTAAATAGCTGTTTACCATCTGAATTAATGTTATTTAAGTTTTCACTGGATTGAGATCTTTGGGTTTCCTTTAGTTTTGTTCTTTTCATATCTTTTATTCTTAGAACAGTGACAGCATGGTATATAATAAGTACTCAATAAACATTAATAGAAATTTGCATATTGGTCACTTACTAGTTTATTCATATTACTAATTTCATTGAGTGCACTGCTAATAGCTGGTTCTCCAAGATAGGAGCAGTAATTCTCCTTGTATGAATTACTTTCTGTGGGGTCCATGCTATAGAGAGGACAACCTTTTTTCTTTTCTTCTTCCTCTAAAGCCAATGCGTGTCAGGCATGAAGAAGTTAGATGGACCTGAGCCAAGTGTTTGGTCCAGCTGCTTCACACTGACGGCCTCTTTAGTTCCTTGCATTTGCTTAGTGTGCCAGTGTGGCAGAGACTTCAGTGGAGTTGTGTGTGTGTTTTCGAGGCAGTGACATTGCTAGTGAGCCTCTGTTACACCATGAAAATACTTTGACCATCTCTGTTGCCAAGGTGGATCTACCGCACTGTTCTGACCTGTTCCAGGTCAGTAGAGAGGCCGAACAAAATTGAATGCTTAGAGGACAGAGGATCTGGATAGGGAAAGAGTGCATCACGAACCTTCCCTCCCCCCAATGCTCCTTAATTTTTTTTTTTGTAGCTCATTGAAATAAATAGATATGGAAACATCTGTGTTATTTAAAAGGGAACACTTCTGATAGTGCATATTAAGTGTTTGAAGAGAAATCTTCGGTGACTCCTATGGTTCCAGCTTTTGAAAAGGGACCTTTTGGCGAAAGTTGATTGTCTAAAAAATTATGAAGGTCAAAACTTCTCCAGCCTTATAACCTTGAGAAAAGGATGCCACATTATTGCATCTGTGGAATCGAAAGAGCCAGAGGACCTGGAAATAAGATGTCAGTAGTGTCACTGTGAAGACTGAGAGTTGTGGAAGTTGTATAAACCTTAGTCAAATATTGACTCTGCTGCCGATTTCCTCACCATTGTGCGTCCCCTCTTGCTCTGTAAGCCATAGTTTCTTCATCTGTATCACAGTGATGGTTGCATTCATCCAGTACAGTTGTGGAGGCTTGAGCAACAAGATGTAAAAACATCTGTCCGTGCTTAGTGTGTTTTGGGCAGTCAGTGCATCTTAGCAGCCCCCTCCCTGCCCCCCGTCCCTTTCATGGGCAAACCCATCGGGCATTATGATCAAATTATGAAGATGCTTGGTGCCAAAGGGAACTTCAAGTCATGCTATGAGTAGGCTTTTGTTTTTAAACAGTTTTGTGCAAGGATGCAATTCTAGAACAGCCCACCCCCTTCCTGGGCTCTGTACATTTTCAAAGCTTCTCACAACAGAAGACTTGACTTGTTGCCTCTGTGTGTGCACATGTATGTGTGCATGCGTGTGCGTGTGCGTGCGTGCGTGCGTCTTGGCTATTAATATAACCTGTCTCACAGGATGGGGGAATTTTTCTCTTACCTTTGGTAATCTCATACGCACCCAGTTTGGACGTGCATTTTATTAACTCATAAACTCCAGCAAGTTAGAGTTAGAGGAAAACCCCATGCTTTCAGAAGAAGAAAAAGAAAAAACAGAGTTTTGAGGACTTGATCTAGTTAATAATGTTGAAATCATAGGTCTGATTTTCTTGGCCTTTTGTTTTTGGGGTATGTGCTTGTTGCTCAAGGATAGAGCCTAAGCCGTGTGCATGCTGAACATACTCTACCCTCCGAGCTACTTTTCTAGCCTCAGAGTTTTACAACATTGCTGTAGCCTGGTAGTTTTGGGTGCAGTTGGGGTGACTGACCCTGGAGTATGAAATGTGTTAGATATTCCACCTTCTTAACTCACCTCACAGCCCTAACCCCATCCCCACTGAATCAAACACTTTAAGAAGCCTTTTAGGCCTATTCTGATACCTGCTTGGAGCTTGGCCATCACTGTTCTGGGCTGCACGTATATTTGCATCAATTCACTGGGAAGATTCTGGGAGTGTTTAGGTAGATTCACTGAGTTTCATAGGAAACACAGGTCTTCATTTTATTTTATTTTTTTACATGTCTCCTGATGTCCTGTAGATCTCTCCACCTTGTATTGATGCCTCCCCCCCTGTCCCGTGTGTGTGTGTGTATATGGTGTGTGTGTGTGTGTGTGTGTGTGTGTGTGTGTGTGTGTGTGTGTGTGTGTGTGTGTGACTTTTGCTAGGACGTACAGGCAGGTTGAAAAAAAAAATACTTTGCTCTCTTATTCCCCACCACTAAGTACTGGTTCTAAACATTGATCATTAAAACTAAATAGAGATTTTTGTGTCTGGCACTGGGAGAGTGTGATTCAATGAGGCAGAGGTTATCTTTAATTTTTTGAAAGCTCTCCAGGTGATTTTGATGCCCAGCCAC
>CABHPQ010154342.1:28708-43017 GCA_902168405.1 Peromyscus aztecus | reverse complement strand
ACACACACACACACACACACACACACACACACACACACACACACACAGGCACACAAAACAATTAAAATGACAAAAAAAAAATTAAAAGCCAGAGAGGGTTCTTGAGAAAACCTTTCCCATTTCTCTTTCAAATGTCTCATTTTGATAGTTTCCCTAGCAACTTCATATACATACATAGAGTTTACTCAACAGGGAACAAGTGGGTGAGGACAGGGACATGAAGATGAGATCTTAATGCTATGACTAAGGAGGTGCAGTAGGGTTGACTCACGTTAGCCCCCTGTGGCTGGAGGAGCGGAGCCCACATTCCAGATGAGACAGAGGTGATGGAGATGAGCACGGATGCCTCTGCTGCCAAGACACAAAACTCTCTTATACTAAAATTTTTATTTATTTTACACTCCAACCACAGTTTCCCCTCCAACCTCTCCTCCCGTTCCCTCCCCCTACCTCTTTTCTACTCCCCCCACCATCCACTCCTCAGAAAGGGTAAGGCCTCCCATGGGAGTCAACAAAGCATGCATACCAAGTTGAGGCAAAACCAAGCTCCTCCCCGCAACATCAAGGCTGAGCCAGGCATCCCACCACAGGAAATAGGTTCCCAACAGCCAGCTTATATGCCAGGACAGATCCTGGTCCCACTGCTAGGAGCCACGGACAGACCAAGCTACACAGCTATCACCCACATGCAGAGGGCTTAGGTCAGTCCCATGCAGACTCCCGAGCTGTCAGTCTAGACTCCATGAGCTTCCACGAGCTCAGGGTCAGCTAAGACACAAAACTCTTAATGTTAGCACAGATTCGCTTCACTCCAAAGCCAGGGCTTGAACCCCATCACTACCCTCCCCCCTTGGCCTCACACCCACTTGCTGCAAATCCTCTACTACTTGCTTTAGTTTTGTTGCATTTCTTGGCTCACCAGTTGGACATACTCCAAAGGAGCACTTTACTTTCCAAGCTACAGCATGCAAGGTTGTACTGGAAAATGCAGAGGTGAAAATGGGAAACAGTGGCACCCTCCCTGTTCATAGAATTTAACCCGTCGTCGTTTGTAGAGGTCAGGACCCACAGTGAACCCAGAGAGACAGCAGGACAAGGGTTGTGACCATTATGCAGATTTTTCATAAAGATAGACTGAAAAGGATGATTTAAAAAGTAATAGAATTTAAGGTCATTTTATCCTGGATATTGCGTGTGTGTGTGTGTGTGTGTGTGTGTGTGTGTGTGTGCTCTGCTTTTGTGCCTATTTGCCTTTTTCCCTCACCACCCATTTTTGCAGCTAAAAGAATAAAGTATGTAAGTACCATATGGCCACAATGTCCAACATTTAGCAAATACTATTAAAAGGCATTAGCAATCACCCAGAATTGTACCACCCTAAAGAAAACAAGTTCCTGTTTTAATGCAGCCCATTCCAGCCTTTATTACAGCACATATCTTTTATGACTCTTTCTCCCTCCCCCCATGGCTTTAACTGTGGGTGCCCCAGGTCTTCTTCTGAGTTCATAGAAGCAATTTAAGAGTCTGTTGTGATGCTAGAGAAGGGACATGGGGTCACAACTCGGTGAGGCAGTGTTAACTGTGGACTAGTATTGTCGATAGAGCTAGGGGAGGATCTAGACTTATCTCTAAGATCATAGCTGTGGGAGAATTAAAGAGTGATAGAAGGACTTGGGTTAAAGAGCATATAACAAGATCAGAGCCAGAGGGGTCGGAGGTGGGACTGGAGTCGTGACATTGAGATTCAGGAACAAGCTGGTGCCTTCCTTTGTAGCTTACCTATGATTTATAAATGATGGTGCATTTTCTCTTTTTATGCCTTTATAGTCACAGAGTTATTTAGAATAATTGTCACCTAAATTCTATCAAAAGCCTGTGCTCACATCTGCTGACTTATTCCCTGATCAGAGCAAATAGAATGGACTCCCTTTAGACAAGATAGGGTCAAGACCATGGCTTGCAAGCCATCTGAACTTCCTCCCCAGTCCCTGACATCCATCACCAATTAATCTTGGTCTTTTCCACTGGGTGCCTCTTACTGTTGGATAACTCCCAGCTCAACATTCTAGGCAGCATCCGCTTCTTCTTCTTGGAAAGGCTATATTAAATGAACCACACTGGTCATCCCCACCCCTCACCACACAGGGGGAAAGCCTCTATTGTTCTGTACCAATACAACTGTGCTTCAAATATGTTCAGTCCATAGCTGGTTCAGTTTGCAGATATGGAACCAGATATACAGGGGGCTGATGATATAAGTATAATCCACCCAAATTTTCTCTATGAGAAATCAAAAAGCATACACAACCATAGCTGTTACTGGTTAATGGGTTTATCATATTCCTCTCTTTTTCTCTGTGTTCTAATAAAAGCAAGGGCCGTGGATAAAGTTGGAAATGCATGATGACATTCCTTTTTGTAATTAACCTCAGCTGTGCATGTCAGGGGACAACAGCAATCTGAATTATTTATATAATTTATCCTATTTCCATAATAACATTGTGTAATTATCTCAATAGATGCCACGGCACTTGATGAAATTCAACTACTATTTCTCATTTAATTACCGGGTTTTGTTTTGTTTTTTATATAACAAACGTGGTAAATGTTCTAAAATGGAGATTAAAACCAAAATTCTCAACAGTGCTGTATTTGGCGTAAAAGCATAAGACCCTCAAAAAGCTATGCACAGCTAGGATGGTCCTCACAGGAAGACACGCTGGCAAATAACAAACTCATCAAAAGATAAAGAGACTGTGCGGCTGCCCTGGCCATATAATGCTGCCCCTGCATGGTGGCTACTTACTAAAAGTCTCTTTAAGAGGGATGCATATCTGGCCTGGGGTGACATGCCCTCTGTTTAATTGCATACCTGCCTACTAGTAAGGAGGGTGTGGCAAGAAACACTACACCAGAGGTTCCTCCCTTGTAAATTTTGGATGCCATACCACCAGTATACCACAGAGCAAGGACACAGAAGACATCGTCTTCTCTCCTGTGAAATCTAAGCCCGACCTTTGATTTATACTTCTCCCTTTTTTTTTTCAATGTTACATCTAAGGCTTAAACATACATTTGCTATGTAAATTAATTTTAGAAATAGACTTTGCTGCGGTGAGTAGTTAGCATATATAATTCTGTATCTCTTCTGAGCTTGGTGTTCTATGAGAGTGAGAATTAATTTGTTCACACTTTTAGTAGATACTAAAAATAATAGCTCTACTACCTACCGAAGACTTGTACGCCAGCCAACAGACTGACCCAAGGTATAGAAAAATTGTGGGAAAAGAAGCACAGGTCCCAATGTCTCACAGAGAAATGGCAACAAGCCATGTACAGTCTTTGAGGCTCTGGTTTGTGAGACATTGGTGTAGGTACTTTTAGAAAAAAAATCAAACTATGTCACTTTTCAAAAAGACATTAAATACATAACAGAATCACAATATTACCATTAAAACCCCTCTTCTGGCTGGGCAGTGGTGGTGCATGCTTTTAATCCCAGCACTTGGGAGACAGAGGAAGGCGGATCTCTGAGAGTTCAAGGCTAGCCTGGTCTCCAGAGCTAGTTCTAGGACACCCAAGGCTACACAAAGAAACCCTCTCTCAAAAAACCAAAAACCAAACAAACAAACAAAAGTAGCCTCTTCTGGGCCTACAGAAACGACTCAGTAGTTAGGAGGACCTGCTGCTGTTGCAGGGGTCCTGACTTCAGTTTCCAGAACTCACATAGAGGCTCACAACCATCTGTAACTCCAGTTCCAGGGATTCCAGTGTCCTCTGCTGGCTTCTGTGGGCTCTGTATACATGTGGTCCACATACATATATGCAAACATTTATACATGTACAAAAATATATAAATTTTGAAAATTCCATCCCTGCATGTATTCTTTCAGAGTACTCTTTTTATTCCTAGTATTATTGGTTTGTTCTTTTATCACAAATGACAGTGGTTTACCAATGTGGCTTATCTGTCTATTCACTTAGATTCTGCTTTATTCTTTCCTTCTTCTTCTTCTTCTTCTTCTTCTTCTTCTTCTTCTTCTTCTTCTTCTTCTTCTTCTTCTTCTTCTTTTTCTTCTTCTTCTCCTCCTCCTCCTCCTCCTCCTCCTCCTCTTCCTCCTCTTCTATTCTCTTTTCTTCTCCTCCTCCTTCTTTTTGGGAAATGCTTTCACCGTGTAGCTCTCACTGTGTAGCTGTCCTGCAACTCACTATGTCGACCAGACTAGCCTCCAGCTCACAGAGATTCACCTGCCTCTACCTCTTGAGTTCTGGGATTAAAGGCATGGGCCACCACACTGGGCTTCACTTTATTCTTAATAGTGTAGCTTTTAACATTATTTCTAGTGTATTGCTTCATGTTCTGACTTCTTGGGCTATCATAGCAAAATACCATTGACTAGGTGGCTTCAACAATAGCAATTTACTTCCTACACCCCTTTTTTGATGCTGAGAGTTCAGGATCAAGGTGTCAATATGATACCTGATGGGAATGCTTTCTAGATGTGTGCTTTCTCCCTGTGTCTTTATACAGAGGGAGGGGAGGGAGGGAGATAAACTTCTGTGGAGTCTCATATTAAAGGGCACTAATCCCATCATTAGACCCCTTCCTCCCTATTCTCATCCAATACTACATACCTCCCAAAGACCCCATCTCTAAATAGCATTGCTCTTTGATGGAGTTTATGGCTTCAACACATGAATTTGGTGGGACACTATCATCCGATCTTTAATACTTCTCAAATTCCCTAAGGAAAGACTTACATCAACTTTTCTTTCCTAATTATTATAAGGACTTAGATCAATCTTTCTTTGCTAATTAATGTAAGGACTTGAGATAAATAAATGTGATTTGAATATTATTTAGAAGTGGCATATATAATACACCTTTCACTTATTTTTTTGAGATGATGTTCTTTTTCAATTTACATATCATTACCTGTAAATTTTTTTCACTAATTATTAAACAATGTGCCTTCACTGAGCTTCTACTATCTACTAAAGCTCAGGACCTGGAAACAGAAAATCAAAGCACCTTCAAAGTGAATGGTTGCAAAGTAAACAAATGAATAAACAGAGCTGTTGTTCCAGGAAGGAGAGAGGTTCTTCAGAATGATTGACAGCACAGATGGAGTTTCCACTCCCTCTTTGCAGTTAGAAAGACCCTTTGAGGCTATCCCCCAGTGTCAATATGTGAGGCTTTGTTTATGTGACTCTCGTTGACAATCTGTAGAGACACTTGAAAGCTTTAGATGCTCCAAATCTGGAAATAATTTTCTTATGGTTAAAAACAAGCGAGGCGGAGGGAAGGAAAGGAAGGCGCCAGTACACTGGTTGATGTGGCCCATCATCTTTGAAGGAAGGAACTTAAGATGAAGGCACATAAGGAAAGGTAAAGCTCATAGGAGGTGCCTGATGTTATGTTTTCTGCTAAGATTCTAACCTTACAAGTTTTTGCACTTAAAAATTTGATGAGGAGGGCCCCTCAAATAATTCCTGCAAAAACCTTGAAAAGTAGATCTGGGATCATTCTGCCTACCCTGCTAAGTTCATCTCTCAGTTTAGGTCTGGGTTGCTGTGTTTTCTGCTTCCGGTTTCTGTGTGGCAGCCATTTTTCAGTGTCCACTGCTATCTTATTATACATGGTTGACTTTCTTTGTCTGGGTCTTCAGGCTTCTGTGCATCATGACTCCCTGCTTGTAGCATTACATGCTGCTTAGGCTTATTGTACCAATGTCCATCCTCAATGCTTTGGAAAGTGGCTCGCCCATGTTTATGTTTCCTCCCATGTTGTTATAGGTGTACCTGGTGAGGAAAAGACATGTTGGTGCTTTTTTGAAAGCTCGTCATTAAAAATTGTCAGTCATGGGAGCTTCTGCTTCTCTCCCTGGCAGTCCCTTTATTTTATTTATTTGTTTGTAACTTAGGAAATATGGGCTACTTTTCATACCTCTGGGACAAAAATACCTGACAACAGCAACTTGGGAGAAGGGTTTGTCTAGCTCATGGATTCAGGGGATTGAGTCCCTCACAGTGGGAATCCACAGTAGAACAACAGGGGAGCAATAGCAGGTGCTCACTTAAAAGCTAGCCAGGAAGCAGAGAGTTTGGACCAGAACCAGAAGCAGATATCACTCAAGGTCTGCCCCCCAGTGACTCACTTCTGCTAGACCACAATCCCAAAAGTTCCACAACCTCCCCAAACAGTTCCATCAGCTAGGAACCAAACACTCAGACACCTGAGCCCATAAGGAACATGTCACAGTCACAACAGGCTTACATTTACTAAAGCCTTACTTGCGTTGTTTCCTTAGCTTGTATTGTTAAATTTCCCCTTTACATCACACATTGCATGTGGATGGTTTGGACTCACATCTGTAATTCATTTCTCCACCATCCACCCACAGTTAGTATTTAATGACTCTATTCACTCATCTAAATTTTATTAGTACTTAGTCTGGCTTAGGGGATGCTGTAAGGTGAGGGAGACAAGGCCCCACCAATGTCCCAGTGTCAAACACTTGGAAGAAAAGAATATTGATATGTTGATCCATCAGTTAATTACTTTACAATGTGATGAGTGCTTCCCAAGATTCCTCATGGGAGCAAGGCATGATTGGTCTTGGGAGACCAGACAAGGCTTTCAACACATCACAGTGGACTATTTGTTCATCATAGACCACTTCCTTATTACCACTTATTAATACAACAGGACAGTCCTGAGACTGACATACAAATGTCAACAGATTCAGCTTTAGGGTGAGTTTGGCCTGGGATGCAGACAGCATGCAGAAATTCATTTGGGCAATGATCCCAGAACAAAAGAGGGAAGTAGAAGGAGAATATTCAGAAAAGAAAAGATACATTTTCAAAGGTAGCTCCTGCTGTAAGTGGCAAGGGCTTGATCCCAGGCCCTGGGGAAACTTAGGAATGCATCTCAAAACTGTCTTCCTGGAAAACCAGAGCAAGGAGCATTTGTCATTAAATGTCACTGCCATGAGTCAAAAGTGACCCCACAGGCACTAACTCTCAGCTTTTCTGGCCAAACTCTATGTGGAACAGGTCCCAACAGCAGTAGTTGCACAAAGCTTCCAATATAGTCAGTTAGGGTTGAATTTCCTTTAGCAGAATGTAATATAGAAACCTATGAAGATGATTGTACCTCGTGGGAGGCAGGAGAGAAAATTCCCAAGTAAAACTACACACAGGGGTGTGCTAATAACTAATTTAGCAATAGGCCCTTAGAAAGAGAGTAGTACTTGCCAATGGTGTAAAAAGTAGTACTTTCCTTGGTGTAAATGCCCTCACCACTATTTCACTGAAAACACGGGGCTGGGAAATTATGCAAACCATCACTTCTCCAAGCTCACACAGACCCAGTTCCATAGAGTTGGCTGACAATTGGACCTCCTGAGTAGTGGATTGGACCAGACATACAGCTCACTTTCGCTAGTCTCCTGTGTGCAGAAAGTTTTAAACTGGTACAATATGGCTAGAGGAAACAACCTTAAGACATCCCAGAAGGTTTACATGAGGCCTTACTATAAAAATGAATATCAAGGTAGACCCTCTCTCCTTAGCACCAGACATCAGACTTCCCTAAGGTCCATTTCTGTTCAATTCTTTAGGTCTTGCTTTAGCATGTGTGTCTTGGAAAACATCCTTGCAGCTCTAGTCCCTGTTTTGTATTCTCAGCACGATGTACTTACAATGAAGAGACGTAATTGAATATTTATTTTCCATATCTTTCAGCAAGCTATAAGATTCCCAAAGGCAAGGACAGACATGGTGTTTAATTTCATACTCACAGCACTAATTTACTAGTTTAGTTATGAAACCTCCTCCCTTCTCCATCCGTTTTGCTGAGTGATACCAGATACAATACTACCTTCAGGGTAGTTTAGGTCTGTCAAAAGAAAAAGTTCATGGCCCCTTTTTTCACTAGCAATGATTTTAATGTCTGCTTAGGGAGAAGTAAAAGCAAAGAATAGCAATGGGTGATTCTCCTATAATAGCTTTAGACAGCAATTAAAAAGCCATGGCAAGGCTTTCCATAGTTAATTGTCAAGTGAATAGCCAAGACCATTGGAGCTCCTGGGGTTTAAGGAAAAAGCCAAGAAGAGGGTTGTCTCAGTTGGTAAAGTGCTTGCCTTGCTAGCATTAGGACCTGAGTTCTATCCCCTAGAACCCACATAAAAAGCCAGGCGTGACAGTAAATGCTTATAATCCCAAAGCTGAGGAGGAAGTGCAGGATAATACCTGGGGTTTACTGGCCGGGCAATCTATACAAATTGCTGAGCTTCAGGTTTGGTGAAAGACCCTATCTCAAAAAATAAGATAGAGAGCAGCTGAGGAAGATACATAACCTCATGTGCACATCCATTGCACAACCAAGTGCCCACACTCATCCCCTCCCCCTAAAAAAAAAGGTTAAAAAAAAACAAGAACAACTACTGAACCTGCAAAAGCATAGGTGGTCACTGATGCTAATAGTGCGTCCATGGCTTAAAACAAGAAGAGAAGAGTAGCATTGAGAGAGAGAGCACTGGATCTTGTAGGCAAGAGTCTGATGATAATTATAACATAACAGGCAGAGAAATCAATTCACCCTGAACTCTGACCATGCACTTAACATTGTTCTAAGAACCCTATACAGACCGTATTCCATTTAATCCTCACAGCATCCATCATAAGTAGACGGTATTATCTATTTTTATTTCACAAGGGGCAGGCACAGAGTAGTAACAAATTGACCAAAGCCATTTGGTAAGATGTGCAAGATGAGGAAATAAATATTATTTAAATCTTGCTTTAAAATTAGGTCGTAGCAATTTAGAATCACCTAGGAGACACACCTCTGGGTATGCGTGTAAAAGTGTTTCAAGAGAGGTTTAACTAGAGAGGAAAGATCATTCCTGAATAAGGAAGAACTACCACATGGACTGAGTTCCTAGACTGAATATACAGGAGGAAATATTAGCCATCACTGCTCTCTACTTATTGACTGTAAATGCAATATGACCAGGTAGATGCCTTGCTCTCCCATCACCATGGCTTATGTGCAATAATGGACTGCATCTTTAAACTGTGAGCTAAAAAAGACCTTCTCTTCCTTAAGCTGCCTTTGTCCAGTAATTTGTCACAGCAACAAGAAAATAACTAATTCAGGAATGTTCAGCAGCTTCTCCAAAACCACATGCCTGCTCAGGGGAGGAGCTTGTTTTTAAACACACATCATTGGAAATGTGCATATCTCCATGCTTGCCTTTGTCTCTGCCCTTTATCCTAGTCCTTCCTTTCTTCAGTGATCCTTAGAGTATTCTGATGCAACTACACAAACTGTCTTGTGATATTCTGGTTACAAGTAGAAGAAGACAGAGTCACTGAGTTGGTGTAATTTGTATCAATAGAAGTGAGCAGGAGTTGGTCAAGACAATATCTAACATTATGTCTAAAGGGAAATTTTGAGATCCTTAGTAGTCCTGCATTTAGAACCAGCCTATGAACCTCACAGGAATACCGGGGTTCCCTCTCTATCCAGAGGTCACTTTTCATCAATACTTATTGGGGAGATGTCAGAGGGCTGCCTTATTTTTGCAATCTCTTTGGCCATCGGCCCTTTTGAATCCTAAGCTCCTCATTCAACAAGGTGAGTATTCAGAGGCTCTCCCTGCAGCCCAGAACCATAGAAGACATTGGATTACAAAGCAGAGGCACTGCTGTTCTAGAACTGGCTCCTACCAGTTATCAAGTGTAGATTGCTAAATAGGCAGAGATTTTGTGAGTCAGTCATCCAATAGAACCATTGCATTAAATACTAAATTATGTAAAGCTATCATTTAAAATGGTTACTGAAATCAAAGGTAGTTAATATTTAAAACCTATTAGTCCTTTACTTGATTAGATATGCTTTTCAGTTTATTTGCTTTATTTTGTCTTTTTGGTGGAAGTGTAATTAATGATGAGCTACCTCATATGCACCTACACATTGATAGCAATTTTTAACCCATGAAAAATGCCAAATGCTACAGTCAGAGCTTGATTTAGTATTTAGCAGTTTAATAGGCTTTAGAAAGTAATGAAGGTTTGAGGAAATTGCTCAGCGGTAAAGCACTTGCTCAGCATGCGTAAGGCCTTAGGTTCAATCCCCAGTACTGTCAAAAACAGAAACAGCAATGAAGGAAATGTGAGTAATGCAAATTAATCTTTAAAAGCTGTCTTGCTAAGTGATGAAGCTGAAAGAGATTCACTTATTAATAAAACTTGTTTGAGAGTGAGAAGTTGACTTACCTAGTAGATCAGATATCAATCACATAAAGCGCTGAGCTGCACCAAGTTTCCTGTGAAGGAAGAACTGGATTGGAATGCAACTCCATTTGTCAAATCATGGTTGAATGGTGCCCATGGGTTGGCTACAGATCAAAAGGGTTTGGGAAAAATCAACAAATGCAACCTCTGAGAACAAATCAACCTCCGTGGATTCGACAGGAGTGTTATGTGTTGTATTTATATTTGTAAATTGTCTAACACACATTTTCCATGCCAGAAAAATTTATCACAAACTTATGTATATACATATGGGACCCTTTTGTTACCAGGAAGTCAATTGTTCAACATCTACTAGTACATCACTGCCTGTGACCATGATCCTGAGAACCAGAAATTTAAAATCTATTTGGGGAGAAGCAAGTGACATACATAAGAAAATTATTCTTTTCTGTGAAACATTATTTAATATGTGGAAAGATTATAAAAATGTCTGGTGAGTAGTAGACGCATGTAAGAATCTTCAAGGGGTCACCAAGGAAGGTTCTGCAGATGGCTGGATTTTAAGCTATATAGGCAGTTGTGGGTCAGCCTGGACATCATAGTAAGACCCTGGATCAAAAAAGAAAACCCAGATAGATGGATAGATAGATAAATAGATAGATATGTAGGTACACCTATACACACACACACACATATATAATGTATGAATGGAGGTGTTTTATAATTGAGTATTTTTATATTTTTATAACATTGAACTGTTGACCAAGAAATATTAAGGCTTTGAAAGAATCTACAATGAAGATGATATATCTGTTTTTTAAGTGTATTGCAAAAAAAGATCTTTTTACGTCACATTGACTTTTGCCTTTTTTTAAACAAGTCAGTCATATTTTCAGAGTACCCTCTTATCATCTCCCCCATTTTACTGTTGCCATCCTGAGCAAAGAGCACCCCCTTGATCAGTGGTGATTGATCTCAGAACAACTTTACTCACAGAACAGCTGGGTCGTACAGGAGTGCTAACAGACACTGCTTTGATTTAAAAGAAATCATCTTTGTGTATTCGTCAGTGAATCAAAGTTTATAAGCCAAGCACCAGAGCTTGAAGGACTTAGATGAGAGATACTGTTGAATAATCTACCCTCTTGGCCTAATGGAGACTTCAAAATAGAAACTAAGTCTCTCAGGTCCTAGTGAAACATCACTTTCTAAATGAAGGACCAATTTGGAAGGATGAGAGAGGAAAAGGGGACAGGATTAGAGGAAATTTAAGCTCATCTTCTTAGCTAGGAGATGAGACACCTGGAGAGAAAGAGAAATAAAAAATGGAAAGGGTTCTTACTGCTATTGAACTCCTGAGATGTAGCTATTACAACTGAAGGTATATCTGTGATTTATAACTTCAAAGATATTGCTTTTATTAAAGTATTATCTTTCATCATCTCACCTTTAATATTGGAAAATAAAAATTACTACAGGGACTCGGGTCCCATGGCAAATTTAGCAGAGGTAATTAAATTCAACCTAATTCAGTCCCCAAGATCTCTATTCAACTTCAGATCATTGCAGTTATGAAGGTGCTTTTCAACAGAGCGCAGAGACTAACCATTGTTGTGGTTTGGCTTGTCCACAGCTTCCATTAATGCAGAGTTTACAGGGCTACAGATAAGACTATTGACAGAGGATCAGGAAGAATAATATAGGGTGGACCAGATTTCTGTTCTGTCTAATCCAAAGACTGCTCTGTCAAGCCCGGTGCCATTTTGTCTGCAATGAGTTTCTCTGAAAGTAGGAGATACTGTTACAAAGTATACCGTTTTAGTTAGTTTTCTATTACTGTTACAAAAGACCATGGCCAAGAAAGTGTTACCTGGAATTATGGTTTCAGAAGGTTAGAGTCCATAATGGTGGAGCAAAAGCATGGCTACAGGACCAGCTGAGAGCTCACATCTTTATCCACAAGCACAAGGTGGAGTGCTAACAGGGTATGGCATGAGGCTTTTGAAACTTCAAAGCCCGCACCCAGTGATACTCCCCCTCCAACAAGACCACACCTCCTAATCCTTCTGAAACAGTTCCACTAACTGAGGGCCAAGCATTCAAACATATGAGTCTATGGGGCCATTCTCATTTAAACCACCACAACACTGTGCATTAGTTACTTTTCTCTTTACTGAGACAGAACACCTCTCAGACACAAGTTCAGCATTTATTTTGGTTCATGGTTTAAATAGGGTACAATTTCATCATGGTGAGAAGGTGGTGGGACCATGAGGTAGTCCTCATATCTCGGCCCATAAGGAGCTCAGGCTGGAAGTGGGATCAGGCTATATAATACTCAGAACCTACCTGTTAGCGACCCACTTAATCCAGTGAGGTTCCACCTCCTAAAAGTTCCACAACCTCCCAAAAGAGTGCTATCAGCTGGAGACCAAGTGTGCAAACACATGAGCTTGTGAAGGACATTGCACATTCAAGCCATGGCATACACTAGGTAACTGAAGATTGCTTTGCATTTGAGGTGGTGATCTATGGGTTGAAAGAATGCTAAACTCCAAGCATTCCTCCATGTGTTTGTGGTGGAGCCCCGAGTGGTAGAAGTCAGTTGGTGGCCAATGAGGACTCTAGATCTGGGCTGCCCCTTCCCATCACCCTAGGAAAATACTGATTACTTGGCACCCACATTTGGTGGCAAAGTAGGGAAATAAAGAGTTGGTTCATGAACCTAAGTTCTCTTAGTCTTAGTTAGGGTATCTATTGCTGTGATAAAACACTGTGACAAAAAGTAACTTGGAGAGGAAAGGGTTTATTTCATCTTACAAATCTCAGGTCATACTCCATCATTAAAGGAAATCAGAGCAGGAACTCAAGGCAGGGACATGGAGGCAGGAGCTGATGCAGAGACCATAGAGGAATGCTGCTTACTGACTTGTTCCTCAGCGTTTGCTTAACCTACCTTCTTATAGCGCCTAGGATTAGCAGCCCAGGGGTGGCATCACCCTCAGTGAGCTAAGCCCTCCAATATCAATAATCAATCAAGAAAATTCACCACAAGATTTCCCATAGACCAATCTGATGGGAGCATTTTCTCAATTGATATTCCCTCTTCCAAGACAACTCTAGTTTATGTCAAGTTGATATACTACTAGCCAGCATGCTATCAAAAGACACACTTTGAAGAAATTCATGTTATTGTGTGAATGGGAGCTACAAGAATGTGAAGCAAAGGCATTAAGTAATATGATATAATTGGCTGAAAAAGAACACAGGGTTTCCTCATTAACCAACCTCATGCCATCTGGCCCAGCAAGCTCACTGTTCTGTGGCCTCAGAGGCCAGCCAAAGATGACACAGTGGGCCCAATAAGCTAAGTATAACTTGGTGACTGAGAAACGTTTTTCTCATGATGTCCCAATTAATGCCATCGGCATCCATGAAGGAAGCCAAGGCTGATATCTCTCCTCCTCAGACACGTGTTCTAATCCCTCTGTCCTTCATTCTTTCCTCTGGATAGCTCGCACAGTTAGCTAGTCCATTCTTGTCATCCCAGAGAAGCTGGAGTAATTGCATTGGCAATCTTCCTTGTTAGACTCCTTCATGCATTGCTCGTCTCCTTGTTTCCTGTGTCCTGCCATGATCTCTGTCCTCCTTGTCTTGCTGTGAGCAATACTAAAATGTCAGATCCCATAACCAGCTGGGAACCTATGTGACACCCATGGTGCACTTGGCTAATGTCTTCTATAGCACAGGTGGAAAACCTCTTCCAATCATTTCTCAAGACCTAATTTCCTCCATGAAAATGAAGGTTTAAAAGTGGAGAGAGATGCATCCATCCTCCCAGCTGAGCATATCTGTCTTTTCTTACTTTGTCCATCACAGGATCCTTCCTTTATTTATCTTGGGGTTTAGCGTGTATAGGTTCCTGGTTAATGTTTGTTTACTAGAATAATTCTCTTTCTCTCCCTCTCTTTCTTGTACACATACACACACACACAGAGAGAGAGAGAGAGAGAGAGAGAGAGAGAGAGAGAGAGAGAGAGAGA
>CABHPQ010154342.1:0-18173 GCA_902168405.1 Peromyscus aztecus | reverse complement strand
TGTGTGTGTGTGTGTGTGTGTGTGTGTGTGTGTGTGTGTGTGTGTGTATTACAGGGGTTTGAACCCAGAGCCTCTTGCACACTAGTCAAGTGCTCTTCACTAAGCTGTATCCCCAGCTCACAATATTACATATTCCTGGCTGTCGCTGCCACAGGTTTCTTGTTCAACTGTTGCCCACACAGTAGCCACCACCTCCTACCCCATCATGGTCTTCACCATCACTACAGTAAAGAAAGCTCTACCATAGTGGAGTGGGACCAGTTCCCAGGGAAACATCATGAAGGCATTACCATGCTGAATCAAAACTCAGCAACACATTACTGGCCCTAATCCAACCTTTGAGATGGGCTCAGGACTCCTGCCTCAGGAGTATGTTCCTAACACCCAAGAAAACCCTCTGCAAACTGGAGATTACTTTTTGATGTTTAAATAGTTTCTAATCTCAAGGTGTTCAGTGCCTCATTAGGGGGACTCTTTGCTCTTGTTACCAGAAGATACCCATCTCTCTCCTCTTGGCCTCAGTATAGCACCCTTGTCCAGTGGAATGGACAGATGTGAAGTCTCTTTATCTTTTTCTCCCAAGGTGTTTGCCTTTCTAGAAACAGCAGTTAGGGAAGTGTGGGCTGGTCTAATGACTCTGTATTCTCTCTGGCTTAACACACTGTAGCCAATGTAATTTATTGCATGTTTGTGATGTACTTGACACCAAACTAAGGATCTTAAATTCCCTTGTGTTCAAATCCCAGTTCTTTTGAGTTAGATCACACTATCATCCCCATTTTCCTGATGAGACTGAACTCTGGAGTTCACAGCAGCTATTCTAGAGTGCACAGCCAGGCAGTGAGAGAGTCATAATTTGAACCCAGGTTATTCTATTCCAGAGGTCAGAAGATACAGTCTTTCATTAGATTGCCCCCCTAATCACTGACTCCTGAAGTCATTCTTTCACAGGAGAAGGGGAGGACAGCTTAGCCTCACAAAAAAATGGCATTAGTATGCACAGGATGGCCATGTTGAAGGAGAAAGATTCTAGACTTAACTATTTCAACAGCACTTCTTAGCATAAAGAACCCAAGACACAGAGAAAAGAAATTACTTAAAACTAAGATCTTGCTTCCCAGATCTGGGAAACAACAACAGGCTACAGAGAGTTAACTTTTACATCAAATTTTCCAAAGAGTAAGAGATGTGAGACATCAAAAGATACTTCAGAAAAGGGGAAGGAAGAGTTGGAGGCTCAAATGCTGCATTTGCTGATGTATGAAAAACACCAGTTACATGAAGTATAAACTAACTTTGTAAAGAAATTGCATGCAAGAAAGGACTTTTCATCAACCATTTTAAACAGTGATCTTACAGAAGAAAATTATTTGTTTGTACAAATGCAGACTGTTGTACAGTGGGATCCTAGTAGAAAATTATGGAGCCTGGTTCTGGGTGATAATGTACAGACTGCTATGGGATATAGAAAAAAGTCATACAGCTGAAAGAAATGCATTGATGTTAGCAGAGGCTGATATATGGTAGAGTTAGTGGTAAAATATTAAGGTTCATATATTATGAGTAGAAACCCAAATTCCTCATATACAAAGCTCTGTGGACTTAAAACTTCTGATATCATGTCAAAAAGCTGTGTCTCTGGCTGGTAGAATGGCTTAGCAGATAAAGGCATTTGCTGCCACACCTGATTACGAGGATTCACATGATGGGAGGAGAGAATTGGCTCCTGAACCTTGCCCTCTGGTCTCCACACACGCACACCCACCCAGGCCCATGCACCCTTAATGTAATTTTTGAATAGCTGCATCTCTACCATGACATTTTGTATTGCCTACCTCTTTTGGCTGGCAGATTAAGAAGGTCACTGTATATTATTGTACCGTGAAAAATGGATTTTCATTTATTCATCCATCCCTGGGCATATAATGTGACATTTGGGCTGTCATTGTTTCGCTGTAAGATGGGAAGGTTCTCCGGAAATGTATCCTACAAGCTTAAAATCTAGTAAATTCAAGAAACACTAGATAATGGAGCTAAATGGGTTTCTTATCTACAGAATTTCATGCTGATATTGTCTACAGTGTTTTCTGAATTTTGACTATGAGGACTCTTTTCTCAGTCCTATGTCATTCTCCACCATTTGGAACTCACAGTAGAAGCACAATGTCTGAGGCCTCCTCCTACTGAGGAAGCCATCCTTGAGATGTAACACTGTGTCATTAATGCTGGCCACAGCACCCTAAGCTCCCCCTTCCCTGCTCTTCCTGCCTGCATTCTTGCTTGCCTCCATGAATTCACAGAAATCCAAAGGGGAGGAAGAACAACAAAGGGGTTTTTTGTTGTTTAACAGAAGCACTGTGTTAACTCATAGAAGAAGGAACACTGGGACTCAAGTGTGTTAGAGCTGGATTCTAACAGAGGGTTCCAAGGACTGAGGCAACATTCTCCCACACAAATCTCATTGGTTAAAAATTGCCATGTGACCTCGCCTAACTGAGAAGGTTGGGAAGTTTAGTCCTCTTGAGTCTCCAGGAAGGGGAGGAAAGCCAGATACAAGTACCAGGGTCTCCAGCTTCAACCTCCACGTTCTCCCAGTGGCCAAGAGAAGGAATGAATGTGACCTACACTTCACTCACCTCCTCTTGAAGTATCATTGCTCTGTCTCCTTTGGGCATAGAGTTCCTTGCAGTTTTTCTGAGTTCCCCATTTTCAGTTGAGAAACTGTTGCTTGGGACGCTTAAGTCACTTGCCTAAGACTCTTTCAGCTGGCATATGACAAACTAAAATCAAACCCTCACCCTGCAAGAACTGTATTTACCTGGCAGGGCTGTTGGGAGAAGAATCAAGGGAACCAGAATGCCATTCATTCAGTCAAGTATTTATCAAACTCCTACATGTACCTAGTTGCTATTCAGGATTTGGAGGAAGTGGTAAATACTGCCCACACAGAACTGAACTTTGTATGGGAAGAAAAAAATAAGCAAAGAAATAATCAAATAAGTTCCAGTAATGACAAGTTCTGAGTAAAAAAAAAAAATACATTAAGGGAAAAGGATTGGGGGACAGATAAAGACAGCAGATGTTACAGGTTAGGACGTCAAAGACAACAGAGTCTGGAACAGCAAGGCAGTCTTAAACAAAGCCTGAGGAAGAGGAAACAGCTAGTGCAGACGTAAGATGGGAACAAGCTGTTTACTTCTAAGAAAACATCAGTGAGGCAAATGTGCTATGGTGGGAAAACAAATGAGGAAGTAACAGTCTCTGAGCTCAGAGAAACAGGAAATTGGGCATAATCAAGGCAGATCAGTGGTGAACTTAGAAACAAACTAAGCAAGATGGGAAAGATGCTATTGGAGCATGTGAAGAAAGGGATTCTGTTAGCCTGTTGCCTCTATGTGTGTGTGTGTGTGTGTGTGTGTGTGTGTGTGTGTGTGTGTGTGTCATTCTGGTTCTTTTGTGTAGAATAGAATGTTCTAGAAAAGAAGAAATAAGAGAAGAAGTAAAGGGAGCTTAGCAAAAGCTTCTGGAGTCATCCAGGCAAATGATGCTACTAGCCTAGGTGGCAGAGGCGAGAGGAAATAGGAAGTGTTAGACTTGAGGAACGCTTCAAGTTGAGTTACTGGGACTTGCTGGTCAATTAGAAGTAAAGACTGGGAAGAAGAAGAAATAAAGAAGAGTACTGGACTGGAAACAACAAATGAATAGTGGCTCTAGTAGATGGGTTGATGTCCCCAAAGATGTCTATGTTTTAGTCCCTGGAATATATTTCCTTATGTGTCAAAAGGGACTTTATAGATATGATTAAATAAAGGGTCTTGTGATAGGGGGACTATCCTGGAGATCCAGGAGGCCCACTGGAGTTATAAGGTTATTGAAAGAGTGAAGCACAAGGCCACAGCAAGATGCTGAAAGCCTCAGATGGTAACCTAGGAAACAGACATTTCCCTAGAACATTCAGACAGAATGCATCTCAGCTGACATCTTGATTTTAGGCCACTGAAAGCCATTTCAGATTCCTGCCCTCCAGAATGATAATAAATTTGTGTTGGTGATGGCCACTAGGCAAGCGGTACTTTGTTATGGCAGCAGTTGGAAATTAATATCAATTATTTGGAGCTTATAAAACACCACACAGTGACCACCATAGAAAACCAGGAATTACAGCCAAGAGAACAGAGGGAGACAGGAGAGATTTATTGCTTAACTTTAAAATGGAAAAGGGCTTAACTGTGTGCTATCTTCTATTGCATCAACATGCAGGAGACATCAATTTATAGCAAGCCCTACATCTGATAATGGATTGGTAGGAGGGTAAGCGGCAGGGCCAAAGCTATGATGGGTAAATTTGCAGGCTGGGACACTTCCATGTCTGGTAAATAGGCCTCCCTTTTCTTTTGCCTCTGACAGGGACTCAGATCTACTTTTTAATCTTTAGGTGAAGACAAAAAGGTGTCACTGTGTTCTGTTCCCCTTGAGGCCAGTGGACTTTCTCCAAGCAGGTCACTTACCTTTGCCCCTCCAAGTAGAATTCATTCCTCTTAACTAGGATACCCCTGAAACCAGTGAAGTGGTTCACTGAGTGTGTGACACCTCTGAAAAATTATGAAAGATTCGTTCAGAGAGTAGCATTTCTTTTTGGCTGTATGGGATTGGATCTTTATCTCCTATGACATGATTCTAGTATAGTCTATTGAGATTTTTATGAGCACAATTAAGAAATGTCATTACTACTTATTGTGGATAATAGAATAAATTGGCAGTTCAGGTAATAGAATCTATACGCTACACCTTCACAGTCTTTGGAGAATTAGAGCTGAGCTAACTATTTGGGTGACCAGGAATTTTCAATGCCTTCTGGTAAGTAGAAACTGAGCTTATTACTTCCGCCAGTGTCCATTCAATAATGGTTATAAAGAAAATCAACCCTTATCTCAAATCAAAGACAGACAAAGACATAGAGGAAAGGGAGATGGAGGATGAATATTAGAAAGGAATGTGGTAAGAGATGTGGGAAAGAGATTCAGCCTGGATTCTGAGCACAGCCATCATTAGCGAAAGGGTTGCTTAGGAATGTCAGTGATGGTAGTGATATTAAGCTGGCTAGAATCCAAAGCTCATCTATGGCATAAACTATCTGAGTGGCCATGAACAAATTGTCATCCCTTCTTCACTTTTTTCATCCATCAAATTGAAGTAATAAGAGCTCTCCGCAGGCCTGCTGAACATGGGGGAGGGGAGGGAGGGAGAAGAGCTGCAGCACACCACCTTCTGGGAAGACATAGGCATTGCAATCATGAGCTCCAGGCAGCTGAGCATACCTACCCTGGGTCTACACAGAAATGTGCTCCTCAGTGGTCAGAATGGATGCTGGAAAAGCTCAGGGCCTACCTCCCACGGCTGGACTATTGGCTGCTGAGAGACTCAGGGACAGGAGCAATCATAGCCTTCAGCTGAATGCCCACTGGTGACCCTACCAGGTTCCAGTGCATAGCTGCAACCCAGTGGTCACACAGACAGCCCTGGGTAAATCAAATGGGTCACGAAATAAAACCAGAAGTCATGAAGCTAGGAAAGAGACTGGTAGGGATGAGGGGGGTGTTGTTAGGAATGGAAAGGAGATAAAGGAGGAAAAAGTGGGGGAGAAAGTAATCAGAATGCATTACACACAGGTAGGAAAGTATCAAAGAACAAAATTAATCAATAAAAAATAAAGGAAAGAATTGTGGAGGGGGAGGGAGTATACTTCTGTGGTACTTACAATGAGAATGGCCCCCATAGGCTCATATATTTGAATGCTTGGTCCCAGCTGGTAAAATTGTTTTGGAATGATTAGGAGGCGTGGCCTTGTTGGAGGGGATAGTCACTAAGGGTAAGCTTTGAGGTTTCAAAAAACCATGCCATTCCCAATTAGTTCTCATTCTTTCTCTGTCTCTGTCTCTGTCTCTGTCTCTGTCTCTGTCTCTCTCTCTCTGTCTGTCTCTCTGTCTCTGTCTGTCTCTCTCTGTCTCTGTCTCTCTCTCTCTCTTTCTCTGCCTAATGCTTGTATATCAGATGTAAACTCTTAGCTGCTGCTCCAGTGCCATGCCTGCCTGCCCGTTGCCATGTTCTTCACCATGATGGTCAAGAACTCTTCTACCCTCTGGAACCATGAGCCCAAATTAAATCTTTTCTTTTAAAAATTGCCTTGGTTATAGTATCTCTTCATAGCAATAGAACAGTAACTAAGACAACTTTTAAAAATAAAAAGCATTGCTCTAAACAGGTGAGGGGATTCCTGAATTCATGACCAGGTCTGTTTGATGATAATGACAAGCATGAGAAAAGCTATGAAAGATAGATTGGGTCTGAATCTCTGTGCAGAGAAGACCACAGCCTAACTCACATCTGTGCACAGAGAAGACCACAGCCTAACTCACATCTGTGCACAGAGAAGACCACAGCCTAACTCACATCTGTGCACAGAGAAGACCACAGCCTCTCACATCTGTGCACAGAGAAGACCACAGCCTCTCACATCTGTGCACAGAGAAGACCACAGCCTAACTCACATCTGTGCACAGAGAAGACCACAGCTTTTCACATCTGTGCAGAGATGACCACAGCCTCTCATATTTGCAGAGAAGACCACAGCCTAACTCACATCCAGTTGACCAGTTGTCCTTCATAGGGCCTCTCAGTTCCTGCCACTCTCTGGGAAGGGTTACTGTAAGAATGAAGAGCAGAACCATCCCTCCAGAGCCCTAGTGACTGTTGTTCACACCTCAGTACCACACCAGAAAAGCAATGAACAAACGGAATGAGCCAATGAAAATGTTCTCTTAGTATTAGAAAGTGATCCGTGCTAAGGAAGCCATGGAGAAAGGAAAGCGACTCTGAGAAGAGATCTGAGCATGGGTGGGCTGGTGTGTCTCTGGAGCCCCTTCCCACTCCTGATGCAGGTTCAGACCCTTCCGCTTTACACTCACCAGGATGCTCAGATCCCACTTCTGGTTGCGTCCTGTCCTGAGAGCCTTTTGCTGCCCCCTGGTGGCTCTTATGGGATCCACAGACAGCACATAAGGGCAGTAGCTCCCATTTCTGACTGGAGGTTATCCTGCCTCTCCCAGCTAACTGTGGGAAAGTACCTATGTCTACCTCTCTGTAGGACTGAGAACTCACCACTCCTCTGAAACACTAAAGACTGAAGATTTGAGCAACACAGAGCTGGGCAGGAGCCAGCCTGCATCAGCTCCTCAGAGACAACTGTACACATCACAGCTAAAAATCAGCACAGACAGAACTAGCTGCATCAAAGGCATCACACATCAGCAAAGGCTGCAAATCAGGGTTTCCCCTACCTGAGACACCCTACCTACCCTTACACCTCCACTACCATGACAACAGCGTATTTACCACCTCACCAATGACAGCACATGCACTAAAGACCGCCACCCAGGAGCACAACTCCCAAGCCCTGTCCGTTGTGCTCTACCTAGCAATCTCTGTTTGGTCCCTGACTTGCTTCTGAGGTGTTAAAAACCAAAGGTTTGAGATTCTGTGGCCAAAATATAAACAGAAAGGCTTAGGATAAAACAGCGGTAACTTGGGGGGATATAGAGGGTGTAAAATCTCTGCAGTCAATTGATTATGCCTTCTATCTTAGGGGGTGTTTTTTTTCCTCTCCTAATAGTCATTACACCCTCAGAAACTGATGAGTTTCCAGAGCATTATAAATTTCAGACATTTAACAGGGCCAGCACTAAAATAGCTCATTAAAGAGTATAGGCTGGAAGGAAGCCTGGTTCATCTACTTTATATGCAATAATCAATTACAGCACATTTCTCCACAGTAGTTTCTATTGCTCTCCTTCGAGATGAAGTAATGGAAATGAGATCATGAGACGTAAGGAAGCTGTTGAATATGTCTCCACTCTGCCCACACAAATTCTACAAGGCAGGAGAAAAAACAGATAATCCCCCCCACCCCCCCAAAGTCTATGGCCATAGATGCCTTAGGGAAGTTTTAACAGAAGCATGGAAGTTTTGGCCAGTGGCTGTTCTACCAACCAGCTCTAAAGGGTGGGGAGTTTGTGGCATTTTTTTAATTCCGTGGTATAAACAGTCCCACTAGGTGAAATTAAAGTTACTCGTGTGCTATCAACTGACTTGCTAGATTCCTGTAATTTGAAATCGTGGATCCCTATGAGCTTGTACAAGCTGAGTCCAACATGCCGCTGTTTAGGATAAGAGTTTAATGGGGCTGGGGTTTGTAGATCTGTGAGAAATTACATGCCTAGCATGTGTGAAGCCCTAGATGCAATCCCCAGAACCATGCTAAAAACAAAAATCTAGTATTATACATGCTCAATCAAAAAAAAAACGATGTTTTCTCTCCGCCTTCAAGTCTTCCAGCCTCTTCTAATAGATGTTTCCTGAAGACAGTTCCATTCTCGTCTGTGTACAGTGACATAGTGTAGAGCTCCAACATGGAGTAGCCTCGCCTTGAGTCACCTAGTGAGAAGATCGCCCCCTTTGCCCTCTTCTCTCGGCGCTTCTGACCACATCAAAAGTGAAGTTTCGGTAGGGTACGAATGTTCTCCTGAGCATTTTGCTCTTTCTTTTCTAGTAAAGGCTGCCCTAATCTGGCATGAAGTTTCCGTTTGAATCCCCAGAACCCACATAAAAATAAACTGGACATGCTGTAATCACAGTACTTGAGAGGTAGCAAAATAGGATGCCTGGGGATGGCTGGCCAGCTAATCCAGCCTCCATGGTAAGGCTCTCAGGTCAATGAAATATTTACCTTAAAAGGCAAGGTATGGCTGGAGAGATGGCTCTGTGGACCAAGTGTTTACCATACAAGAAGCCACTGAAATCCAGATGTGGTAGCAAATGTCTGGAGTCTGTTGTTTCTATGGAGGCACAAGAGGCAGAGCCAGGAGACGCCACAGAAGATTAAGGGCCAGCTAGCCTGGCATGTGCAGAGGTGAACAGAAGACCCCTTGTCAAGTTGGAAGATGTGAACCAACACCCAGGAATGTCCTCTGACCACTGAATGCACACAGTGGCATGTAAGTACCTATGCTCACAGAAAGAGACATACATGCACATATACACTCACACATACACACATACAGAGAGAAAGAGAGAGAGAGAGAGAGAGAGAGAGAGAGAGAGAGAGAGAGAGAGATATTGATTAAAATAAAAATGTTTAAAACAAGATAAAGGACAACTCAGGAATAAGACCTAAGGTTGTCCTCTGGCTTTCTCGGGCACAAGCACACACGCACTTACATGAACACACACACACACACACACACAAATTGTAATGATCCCTCATAATTCCTCTAACAAGGAGCCTTAAAAAGCAAAATTACAACAGACAGGAGAGATTCTCAGGACCCTATTCCCATATTTAAGTCCTAGCTCTTCCACATCTCAGCCCTGTGACCTTGAGCAGAGTGTGAGCTAGGATCTTCCATTTCCTCCTCTACAAAGCAAATAGAATGCACCTGCCTTGTACTGAGTTGTGAGGATGAAAGGCACTGAAGCTTGGAAAGCAGCTTGCTGGCTGCTGCTGGCGTGCTCCTAGAACTCAATAACCATCATCATTACCCTCATTACTACTATTGCCTACGGTACTCAGGGCTCAAATACCTATTGCATCAGCGTCATTACTCTAGGCCTGTTCTGGTTTCTTAAACAGTTGTGGGTGGCTGTGTATCTGATGTTTGTGCCAAAACTCTGGAGACTGCTGCGGAAAGGAAAACAATGCCAGAGGATGGGATCTTTACTGGGCATTTTTTTCCCAGTGCAACCTGCACACACAGAGGGAGAAAGGAAGTGCTCTTCCAAACTGCCTTCATCTTGGATGATTTCTTTAAAGCTTGCATGAAATCCCAAGTAATAGAGAATGAGAGGACCAAGGATAGACCCCGCATTACACAGAGGCCTGGGTGTTCATACAGATCAGATCATCTGGCTTTAGCACAGAGTGCATGTTTAGAAGCATCTGGAAGCTGACAGAACTCATCTGTCAAATCAATGGAGACAGAGAGAATCATTTGGTCCTATATCTCACACAATGCCTAGATTTTATATGCAATAATATAAAGGGCCCCAAGACTATGAGAGGGGAGGAAGAAATCGACAGTGGGACAAGAGAGAATGATGGAATGGACATGTCATGAAAGCAGCAGAGGGAACTATTTGGAGAGTTTGGAGAAGTTTGGATATGTCTGTCCCTGGATTGCTTCCAGAACATGATGAGGGGCTACTGACAGGAGCATGCAAGACCCCAACATGTCCTCACCGGAAGATGTTCACTCAGCTTCCCAACTGCTCCATGGATAGAGCCCCTCTTCAACTAGCATCCCATCCTGTATACTTTGACACCTCCAAGATGTCCCTTCCCACAGACCATGTGCCCTTAGGGCAGGATTGCATGCAGATGCTGAGAGGGGCAGCTGGAACCTCAGGCGATGGCATGGCCCGAAGCCCCTCCTTCTCTGAGGAAATGATGGTCTCTTGCAACAAGGCACCATCTTCATTGAAGACAGTGGCTGTTTCACTCAGAGCCCTGCATTATACAATTACATACCATGCAGGGGAGGGGGGTGAGACCCAACATCCACAAAATGGAGAGGGTGAAAATTAGGAGGGGTTGAATAAGAATAAAGTATGAGAAAATATATGTATAAAATGTCACAATAAAAGCAGTTCTCTGTGTACAAAAAAATAGCCGAAAACTGGAAATAGTTTCTTGAAAAGAAGTGATTTTTTTTTAATTTTTAAAATTTTTTATTTTTAAAATTTTTAAATTTTAAAAATTAAGGTTAGTTGTTTTGGTCAGTGTTCTATTGCTGTGAAGAGACACCATGACCATGGCAACTCTTACAAGGGAAGGCAATTAAATGGGGCTGGCTTACAGCTTCAGAGGGTTAGTCCATTGTCATGGGTGATAACATGGCAGCACACAGGCAGACATGGTGCTGGAAAAGTAGCTCAGAATTCTACACCCAGATCCACAGGCAGCAGGAAGAGAAAGACACTGGGCCTGACTTGGGCCCTTGAAACTTCAAAGCCCAACCCCCAGTGACACACTTCCTCCAAGAAGGCCATGCCTACTCCAACAAGGCCACACCTCCTAATCCTTTCAAATAGTGCCACTCCCTGGTGACCAAGCGTTCAAATCTATGAGCGTATGGGGGCCATTCTTATTCAAACCACCTAAGTCCTGTAATCTCAGGACTTAGGAAGTGGGGGCAGGAGAATCATGAACTCAAGATCATACTCAACTACATGGCAAGTACAAGGTCAGTTTGAGCTACATGGAACCCTGTCACAAAAACAATAAAAAAGATCATCCCCCACCCCAACCCAAGTATCTTTTGTCTCTATACCTTCTGAAAACATAGACCATTTATCAGGAAACATGGCTGGCTGTTTCCAAATTATAGAACTTGAATTGTTGAACTGTTATTTTTCTTTGCATAAGGAAAGTAGCATATTCTTTTTACAAATACTTAAACAAAAAAAGAGGGGGCTGGAGAGATGGCTCAAAGGTTAAGAGCACTAGCTGTTCTCCCAAAGGCTTTGAGTTCAATTCCCAGCAACCACATGGTGGCTCACAACCATCTGTAATGAGATCTGGTGCCCTCTTCTGGTCTGTATGCATACATGCAGACAGAACACTACATAATAAATTTAAAAAAAAAAAAAAGAAAAGAAAAGAAAAAAGAAAATGAACAGAAACCTCCCATATTCCCATCACTGGTGATATTTTTATGTGTTCTGTTGTTTCCAAAATTGTCCTTTTGTATAGGGATTTTGTTTTTGTTTTCTTTTGTTTAGGGTTAGGCATTTGGTGGAAAACGCCAATCATACTTTGTAAAAAAGTAGGAACTGCTTTTTGCACTCTTATCAGCATGTACAACTGATAAGTCACTACACTGTAGTGACCAAAACATATTCTAAGTCATGACAACAACAGCATTTACTCAACCATTCCCCATATGTAGATACCTAGCTTGCTTTTTTGTTTTATTGGTATAGTTGCAAATATTTTGAATATGTCTTTCTTTTAGCTTTTTTTAATTCCCGTTGGAGGATTATTTCTTTGGGACATGGTCTCAGAAATGGAACTACCAATTTGGGGAATTTTAAAGAATTTGCACGGCGTATAAAAGACCTTTTAAAGACTGCACAAACATTTCCTTTTTTTAATTATTTTTTAAAAAATATATATATGCCTGAGTGTGTGTGTGTGTGTGCTTGTGTGTGTGTGTACACATGCACGTAGATGCTTTCAGAGGCCAGAAGAGGGAGTCAGATCCCCTGGAGCTGAAACTGCAGGCAATTGTGAGCTGCCGGATACGGGTACTAGGAACCAAACTCATATTCTCTGCAGGATCAGCAAGCATTCTTAACTGCTGAGCCATCTCTCTAGCCCCCCCCCCCCACAAATATTGTTAAGTGGAGAGTCTATGACTTGTTTCTTATTGGTACTGAGGACTTGCCATACACCTTCCTAATACCTTCTACCAAACTCTTTGCTGTGTGAACCTCTCCATACCCACCTTTCTCCACGACTCTAGAGGGTCTGGCTGGCTACTACCCACCAGCCGCATGCACACCACTCTGACCACCAATGAATCCTGCTTTAGGACCAGAGTCCAATCTGACAAGGCTATGCCCAACACATTAGCCAGTCACTGGAAAACAATGTCTCCTTCAACTATACCCTTGGATTCCCTATATATTAGGGCTGGTTTGGTCTTGTTACCATGGTAACACAGACCCTAGGCTAATAGATATTCTTTGGTGCTTAAAAGAAAAAAAATAGCTTACAGGCAAGCAGGAAAGATACAAAGGAAAACATTTTTTTAAAGGGGGTTAGAATGTTCCTGTTTCCCCTTCATGTCCCTGCAAATGGGCAGGGATAGTTAAAAATTAGACCTTAGAGTCACACAGATGCTGACAGGGGGAACATAAGGAAGTTCCAGGGCTGATGAGACCATCTGTTTCCAGTGCTAATTGAAATGGATGGAAATAAACCAAATTATCCCAAGATCTCATCTCTCCCTGACAGTCTTTCAAAACATGGCTCACTGTGGAGAATCCTCTCCACCATTTGGGGGAATTACCCAACTTGCAGACAGCATAAAATGATCCTAAAAACAGGGACTGAGTAGCACACCTCAGATCTTGCCAGCTCTGCCTCTTCAAGTATCCCTCACTCCCTATCCCCACTGGACTCCCCATTTCTCCACCTGCCAACGTTGCCCTCTGGAAAGTCTTCCTGAAACCCCTCACAGCCCCTTCCTGTTCCTTGCAGAGCCACACCTGTACAGCTCAATAGTGTCCCCAGGAGGCATGGTGCCACCCCCAACTCCCATTTTCCGGCTGAGCTACCTACTCCCCTTCAGGACTCTGGTCTGAGGGTACACAGGCTTCTTTTCCAGAAATGCCTCTCCACTCCTGAAACCCCACTGAGAATGCCACTTTTCTCCAAATTGAGTCATTTCCTCCCCTGGGCTCCCACGCCTCTTCATTCATTCTGAGAACGCAGTTCTTCCCACACTCTATGGGAATTGACAGGCTCCGTGGCCTCCTCCCTCCTCTCCCAGCCTGCAGGCTTCTCTGGGGTATGGCTTTGCAAGCATTCATCGGTGAATGCTGCCTGGCTGGGAGTTGTTGAAGTTTTACCTTGGCAAAGATGAACTGGTTCATTGAAAAGGCACATCCTTCTCTGGGGAGATGAGAACAACACTTCCCTAAGCATTGAATGTGTAAGGAGCCTCAACCCTTCGCTCATAACAACATCATCATCATCATCTGGCATAGTGGGTGAGCGCTTCAGTACAAAGTCATTGTTATAGTTGTTGCTTGTGAAGACAGCCCGAAGCTCACATTTATAAACCCTTTAGAATTTTCAAACCATATTCAAAAGCATCAATAATGGAATATTGATGCTCTTAGTCCTCTTTTCCTATACTTGTGTACTACCCTTCTCCTTGTTTCCATAGTGATTAACACTGTGTCTTCTTTGTTTCCAGTCCCTAGTATTATAAGTCTCGGGTATGATATCACCCCATCTGCATATATTTATTATCATCATCATCATCACTACATGTGTGTATGAGAGGGAGGGGAAGGAGGAAGAAAGATGAGTATTGTGCACGCATGCCACAGTACACGTGTCGAGGTCAGAAGATAACTCCCATCATGAGCCTGGTTCTGGGAATTGGACTTTGGTTTCCAGGCCTCTGCAGTAAATGCTTTCATCCACCTATCCACCAACTATCTTGCTGAACTCCCGATATATATATTTTATCAAAGAGCTAGTTGAACTCCCAGCTCTTCTATCTACTATGTCAACAACCATAGGCAAATTCACCTCCCTGTCTGTCTCTCATTTTCTATGTATGCAAAGTAAGAATAGCTAAGCTCCCTCCGTCACAGGGTTCTAATCTGCAGCAAATGCACTGCTTCGTGGCAAACACTTTCAGTTAGCTCTAGCTGGCCAGGGTAGCTGAAGTCACCATCATTGGCTTCTTAATTCACAGTGAATCCCAAGCCCTGGACACATGAAACCATAACACTATACCTACCAGTCATCAAAACTTGGCAGCAGAATGAGGGACAAGCTGAGACTGGAAAAACAGTGACCTCAGGGACCAAGCACGAGGTTAAAAAAAAAGCTCCCATAGAGAGAGGAGGAGGTCTTAAGCTAGACAAAGCCCTCTGACCGATGGGCTGAAGCAGTGGGTGCCCTAGGACAGGGCACCCTATGCTTGGGCACCCTGGCAAGGATTTGGCATGGGAGGTTGTGGACTATCACTTGCAAAGCCAACTCTGCCCTTTAGGAGACATGAAATGGGCTCTCTTCTTATTTAGGGCTTGCTCATACATCTCCCAACAAAGACTCTAGGTTATTCACCACACAAGCTTTCTCTGAACCTTATTCCTTAATAACTTAATGTGCATTTTTAAAAACAGAGAAATTTAAATGAAGAAAATGAAAGTCAGCTCTAATTTGGTGAGCTACCCAGGGGTTATAATTTTTTAAGGTGTATCTATGTCCTTTCTATATGCAATTATTTACTTATCTGTAGATATAAGCAGATGTAACTATTCTGGTATGGTTGCCTTTTAAAAAATTTTACTCAGCAGAACACTATTTTTGCAATTCTTTAATTTTTGCATTTATTTTAGTGTGTATGTGTACACATGTGCGCATGTGCACAACACACATTCATACATGTGAATGCCACTTTGCATATGGAGGTCATAGTACAACTTGCAGGAGTCAGTTCTCTCCTTCTACCATATAGATTCCAGGGACTGAACTCAGTTCATCAATCTTGGAAGCAAGTGCCTTTGCCAGCTGAGCCATCTCCCCAGCCCTGTTTTGTGGTTGTTTTTTTTTTTTTGTTTGTTTTGTTTTTTTTTTTTTTTTTTCTTAATGCAGGCATGTGTGTCCCTACTAGCCTATAATACTGACTCCTATTTCCTCCCTAAGAATGAGTCAGGCCCACCTGCTACAATCCCAACATGCACCTCTGCTTCTGATATTTCAACTCATATCACAGTAAGTTTGGTCTCATCATATTCCTTTGGGCTATGAGCTATTCTACCAAGCCTATGATTCTAACTCATCAAAATCCCACCATCATCCAGACCAGCCCCTCCAAACATAGGCAGGTGAAGCTCTGCTGAGGGGTCTTCCGAGGGACTACACAGAGATGGTGAGTGAATTTAATTAACAGTACAACAATATCCTGAAGGGTTCTTTCTGCACTGAGTGGAAATCTAATTATTTGATGCTTGCACGGAACAGAGACTGGGATCTAACTCTTCCTCTGCTGCCCTAGTGTTGAAGGACTCATCACTGTAGCTCTCTGCTGATTTCCAGTATGATGTGATGGTTGAACCAAGCAGTAACCAAGGCCACATGCAAGTGTTCATCACCTCATCCTCTCCAGGGATCTTAGCCCGGCCAAAGACTTCTCTCTTCTGTTCTTCACATGAATCAGCTATGCACATGCCTATCTCATGATGGCCAAGCACTGTTAATGAAATGAAGCATTGTTTGAATTCAGAAGTTCCAGAATTTCAGAGTTTTGGGATCATATAGGTGACGGCATGGCCAGTGTGATGGTTAATGTTAATTGTCGACTTGACAGAATCTAGAATCACCTCTGGCTGTGGCTGAGGGGGTTTATCATAATTATGTTAATTGAGGTGGAAGGTCTGCCCACTGCAGGTGGTACAATTCCCTTGGCTAGGCCATATATATAAATATATAAATGTTTTATAAAAGAATATATATAAATAGAGATAGGGAACTGAGCAGTAGCATGTATTCATCACTCTCCACTCTCTGATTGTGGATGCAATGTGACCTGGTGCCCAAAGCTTCTTCTACCTTTACTTCTCTACATCGATGGACGATGCCCTTGAACTATGAACCAGAATAAACCCTGTATCCCTTAAGTTGCTTCTGCCAGGGTATTTTATCACAGCAAAAGGAAGAGGAACTAAGACAACCAGTTCACTACTCTTTTAGGCACCACATGTGTGTGATTGAGGCTGTCTCCAATCTAAATTTTAAGAAAAAAAAAACATACTAACTAATGAGCATACAAAATCAGAGACCAAATGTGTTTTGTTACTGAGCATCTCCCAAGCTGTGTGCCATACTGTCTTCCTAGTCCCAGGAACAAAGCAGAACCAAATCTCTGGTAGGCAAGTCCCTGTACAAGGTGTTACATGAAATTAAGATGAGGCAAGATGTTGTTTTGAAAAACACATCCACTAACCAATGGAAAGGTGAATATGTACAATACATTCCCATGATGCTTTAGTTCTTAACTGGAGGAATTGTGCAGCAGGGTGGCATTTGGTAAAGCCTGGAAATGCATTTGTCACAACTAGAGAGTGTTGCCTACAACTGTACAATAAAACCAAGAGTGCTGCTTATTCTCCTGTGGTTCACAGGGCCACTATCACAGCAAAGAAGCATCCAGCCCTAAATGTCATAGATTGAACAATCCCTCCCCAGAGGACAGAAGAAAAGCAGTGACCTAGGAAAAGCAAGTGCAGGGGAAACAGTCCATTGATGGTCCTGTGCTGCAGTCCCCAGCATCCTTCATCCTTCAGTCCTCTTCTCCATTCCTGTATCATCCCCAGAGGCTGGCTACTCTCACACTGCAACAATGCCTCAAGCTCTGCTTGTATGCAGAGCTAGCTTCTCCTTACTCCACTGGGCAAGCCATTAACCTCACTAATTTCCACTCTCCTTTCAACTCTCTCCCATGAGTGACAGAGACTCAGGAAGAAAAACGGAAGTGTTTTTATGTAACCCTGAGTGACAGCCTGACAGACTCCCACCTGCTTCATGGCACTGATGCAACAAAATGAGAGAATGTATATAAGGTGCTTTGCTTAGTGACAGCACCTGGCAGGCACCTGTCATGTGTCAGCTGCTGTGATGGTACTGCGCAATGTCCTCTGCCACCCAGGGACTTACCATCCCTGCCTTGTCCTTTACATTTACCAAAGTTTTTGTTTCAGCTCTCTCCTACAATTCACTGGCAGGAAGTGTCTCACACTACTACATGCTTCTTCAGAGCCCAGAGCCCTCCCCATTCTTCCTCTCTCAGTGGAAGGAGCCAACAGAGACATCCCTCCATCGAGGAGGGAAAGGACCAGCTTTCTGAAGGAGCTCTTTGTAAAGAAATGCTTTATTCTAAATGCTTTTTACACACTTAGTCATTTCCATTCCACCTAGTCAATGCATCTCCATTCCCTTAAGTACAGAAATTTCCCCCTATACCCTGTAGACCAGCTTTTTGTCTGCAAAGCCTAAGGAAAAAGCCACCTGTGCCTACTAAATTGTAGCTTCCAGTGTCATTGAGGTTCACCGTCATGTAGCACGAATCTTAAAAGGTCTTACTAATAAAATCAAACCTGAAGCCAGGTATTGGGGTGAATGCTGGAAGATCAGAGAAGCAGAACAAGCCACAGCTTCCTTACCTCACAATTCCTCAGCTGATCCTGTTTCCTCAGACTAGAAGCCTCTGAGTCCTCATCCAAATGGATCTCAGCTGAACTGCTTCTCAAAAGCCTGAAAGCTTAACCAGCTCGAGTTCCTGATCCTCACTCCTTACATATCTTTCTGCTTTCTGCCA
>CABHPQ010154341.1:0-16043 GCA_902168405.1 Peromyscus aztecus | reverse complement strand
AGAGAGAGAGAGAGAGAGAGAGAGAGAGAGAGAGAGAGAGAGAGAGAAAGAGAGAGAGAGTGTGTGTTTTTACAAATGAATTGAAGGCCAGAGATGTGGCTGGGTTGGTAGAATGTTTACCTGTCATGCTTAAATGGTGTGCAGTGGCACAGGCCTATAATCCCAGCCCCCAGGAGACAGGCAGAATGGTTGGGATTTCAAGGTCATCCTTGACTATGTACAGTAAGTTTGAGGTCAGCCTAGGCTACAAAAGAATCTGTCTCAAAGACCAAAAAAAAAAAAAAAAGAATTGAAGTGTTGGTATGGGGCAGACACACACAGTGTGCTGGATGCTGGGCTCACGTGATTACAGGAAGCTGTGGTCATCTCCCAGAGATGCCTAGTGTTAGGCAGAAAAAACAAGGGATGTGAACAATAAGGGCGGACAGTGAGGTGAGTGATCAGATGGAGGGGACCCTGGAGCCAGCAGGACACTGTGAAGAGAACTCAGGTTGGGGCTGAAGTCCGGGACTGTGTCACAGAGGAGCTGGCTACTCCACTCTGCTAGTGCATGTCATGTGAGAAGAATTTGGGACTGTGTGTGGGCACTGTCCAAGTGCACGTGGCCGCTGTGTAGTCTCTTTCTTGGGACTTTTGCCCCTGTTGGCTAGAGTCTTCTGGCTGTATCGCTCTCTGACCAGCATGCCACACATTCCTCATGGGTTGTTTCTTCTCCCCAGTCTCCAACAAGCACCCATTTGTGGACAGCAACCTCCTCTACCAGTTCAGAATGAACTTCCGCCGGAGGCGAAGACTGATGGAGCTGCTCAATGAAAAGTCCCCGTCCTCCCAGGAGACACATGACAGTCCCTTCTGCCTGAGGAAGCAGAGCCATGACAATCGGAAATCTACCAGCTTTATGTCAGGTAAGCCCTGGGTTTAATCCCTAGCACCACCCAGGTGTGGTGTTGCATGCCTGTATATTCCAGAACTCAGGAGGTGGAGGCAGGAGGATTAGAAAAATCAGTCATGCTCCACTACAGTATTTGACATCCACTTGGGTTATATGAGACCTTGTGTTAAAAATAAACACGCACTTGTGAGCTCACATGCATGTGCTCGCTCTCTCTCTCTCTCTCTCTCTCTCTCTCTCACACACACACACACACACACACACACACACACACACCCCACCTACAGAAGTGTGAGATGTTTAAGAGGAACGCCAACTCTTCTGAAAACTTGGCATTGATTCAAGGAACTTGGTGACTTAAAGTTCAGAAGCACTGGCTGGACATGGGGCACTAGTTTGGAATCCCAGTTATTGGGAATGGAGGTAGGAGCTCAAGGTCAGGCTTGGATACATAACTTCTTGAGATTCTGCCTTAAAAGAAAGAGAGGAAAAGAGCGAATGGAAAAGGAGAAGAAGGAAGTAAAGAAGGAAGTGGGAAGGAGAGAAGGAAGGAAAAGGGAAATAAGCTTAGCTCAGCACAAACTGGATTTGTCATGTCTTACTTATGAACAGGAAGTGACGACGGGGAGACGTCCCCCTGTGAATGGAGACATTTCTGTGCCTCAGGCTTGGCTGCATGAATTTTCTCACTCAATTCTTCCTCTAACCCTAAGGAAGGGATTGTTTCCACCCTCATTTCACAGATGAAGGAAACAGCCCAGAGCACTGGAGTGGTTTCCAAGAGGTAGACATAGCTTCGTCTCCGCAGCTCTACTTTATCCTGCCCTCTTCTGAGTCCCTTGGATCCCAACTTCCTCAGGCACGGCCAGGGCTCAAACTGAAAATGAAGCAAGAGCTGCTCAGTAGAAAATCAAAACCAGTTGCAGGTCAGCAGCCCAAGCCTGTGCTCCAAGGTCATTTGGAGACGGAGTCTCCGTAGACGTCGGCAGGTGCCGAGTAGCGCTTCCTCCTTCCTTTGGACAGAGGCTTGCCTGCTTCTTGAAGAGATGAAACAGAGATGATAAGAGGAGACTAGAGAAACACATTCCTGGGAAGCCAGTGTTAGTCGTTTGCTTGTTTGTTTTCTTCCCCTGGGCCAGGCAGCGGCCAGAGCAGCCTCCATACTTTCCCTCCCTTCCAGGCCTTCAGAGCCAGCCTGCTTCGTGGCAGGCAGAACCGAATCTGAAAACTGAAGACTCTGTCTCACCTAACAGCTTGAAAGCCTCAGTATGCGCCATTTTAAGCGTTGTCTACCACGCTTCCAAATGATTGCTGGCTGTCATTAAATCAGGAGCCATTTGCTACCCCTGTGTAGTGTGTATCACGTATGTTAGAGGCATTGGATGTATACCGAGGGAGGGAAAGCTTGGGTTTGGTAGTTCTTGAATTCATGTCCTATAGGAGCTGGGGAGATGGCCCACATTTACCCAGTTGGTACACTGCTGAACACTCAACCACGATGACCTGTGTTTAGATTGGCAGCGCTCAGATAAAAGGTCCATTAAGATTAAGAAAAAATAAAATAAAAAGGTGTGTTGTCATGTATCTATAATCCCAGTGCTAGGGAGGCAGAGACGGGGTAACTGGACCTGACCAGTCAATCTAGCCTCAACATCAAGCTCCAGGTTCAGTGAGAGAAACCCATGTCTTAAACCGTAAGATGGAGAGCGAGGGGAAGACGCTGGATATTGACCTCTGACCTCTACATGCAAGAATACATGTGTACATAAAACATACACACGAATATGTACATACCCACTCGAATACCCTAAGATGAAATATCTTGTGAACTAGGCACAGTGGTGTGCCCTATAATTCCAGGACTTTAGTGGCTGAGACTAGCCTCAGCTCCACAATGAGCCCTATTTTGAAAAGAAAGAGAGGGGGAGAGAGAAAGATGTTCATGTACATTAAATGATCTTTTCCTCACACCCATCCCATGGAATACTATTATTTCATTTTACAGTCCAGACCACCAAAGGGAATGGCCTGATTTGTGCTATCTGTGACTATGTGGGCAGACCTGGACATCCCAATTCTTACTTTGTAGCTGGAAGCCCAGGAGTTCCGGGTCCTGAGATCCCCCTGCTCAGTGACTGTGTTTGCTTCCCCTCTGCAGTCAGCCCCAGCAAAGAGATCAAGATCGTGTCTGCCGTGCGGAGGGGCAGCATGAGCAGCTGCGGCAGCAGCGGCTACTTCAGCAGCAGCCCAACGCTCAGCAGCAGCCCCCCTGTGCTCTGCAACCCCAAATCCGGTGAGTGAAAACCGGGTGGCCACGCCCCTGTCTGTGGAGGCTTGGGCCCACGTGAGTGCGTGCTGAGATCCTTGGGAAATAGAGATCAGAGGAGCAGGCACCTTATGAAAGTGTCCTCGAGTCAACACCGGTTGAATGGCTGGGAAAGAATAGCACCTGGGCTGAGATGCAGCCTCATGGGAGGCTACTGTTGACCCATAATGCAGTCCTGCACCAGGATGCCCTACAAAGGTGCACAGAGTGGCTCGGAGAGAGCCAGACCAGACACTTTCTCGTTGACCAGTTACTCAACGTTGGTGCTCCTGAAAGGAAGGCATGACTTTGCTCAAGATGCTGCCTTCAGGGAGATGGCTCTCAAAGTCAGCTGGGGACTGTCCAACACCAGCACTCCCAGAAACTGGGATCAGCAGCTGAGAGGATTTCCTTGGCACTCAAAGGGGCCTCAGCAGCTAGCAAATGCAGCAGAGAAAGAATTGCTTTCCTAGACCATGGCAAGCAAGGATCTATATGGACCTTGTGTGTGTGTGTGTGTGTGTGTGTGTGTGTGTGTGTGTTTTCCTTCCTTCCTTCCTTTCTCTTTCTTCCTTTTTGTATGTATGTTTGTTTATTTGTTTGTTTGCAGAGACAGGGTCTTGCTATGTAGTCCTGCCATGTCTAGAATTCATTATGTAGCCCAGGCTGGCCCTGAACTTGCTACAGTCTCCATGCTGGATGCTGGGATTACTGTCAGGTGCTCAGTGCCTAACACTCAAAAGGAAGAAGGGTGGGTATCTAGAAACCCACCCTTTGGAATTCATTGGTGTCTTGCAGTTTCAAAACCTGTTCATCGCCTCCGTGAGGACTTTGAACCATCCTAAGAGCGGGATGGCTTAGAACATAAAAGTGGTTGCCACGCAAGCCTGACAACCTGAGTTCAATCCCCAGAACCCTCAGAACCTATGTAAGCATTCAAGGAACGAACCGATGCCACAACATTTTCTGACCTCCACACACGTGCCCTGTCGTAGCCTCTCTGTGTGTCAGTCTCTATCTGTCTCTCTCTTTGTCTCTCTCCCTCACTTTCACAGGCACACACACTCTGATAAATAAACATATTAGCCATCTCTATATATCAGAATAATATATATTTAGTAGTAGATAGAAGTATCTGACCTCGCCGCTCTCCCAAAAGAACAAGGCCATAATCTGTCTCATAGTGGTGAGTAAGAGGGGACTCTGCAGGATAATTCCCGGGGTCTCAAAGATTCTGTTTCTCAACACAAGAAAAAGAAAAAGTACATTAAAATAAACGGCCGGCCCTACTGCCAAAAATGTCATTCATTTTCATAACCCCCTGAGGAGTCACAGGCCTGGAGAGGAGCTCGTCTGCTAAGCAATAAGATCTCAACCCTCATACACTCACTGCTTTTCCTACCTCCTCTCTGTCTCCTGAGACCTTCGTGTCTCATCTTGATATTTGACCTGCTCCCTCATCCTTAGCAAACATTGATTCATGTTCAAAGCTTTCTGAAAAGCAAAAGTAATAATCCCAACCACCTGTCCCCTTCACAAGAAGCAGTTCTTAGCTCTTCTCTAGGAGAGTGCTTCTTAAGCCTGGGGCTCACCCGGCAATTGGGCCCAGCTGCCTGGGGGATCGTGCAGGCCTGGCCCTTGCAGCTGCACACTTGTTGGGGGCCAGTGTCTGACCTCTGAATGAAAGCCACCAGCAAAGGGAACTGGAGGTGGGCGCTTCTCCAGATTGGACCCTGGCCCTGGCTCCTTTCATATTGTGTGGCACTTAAGTCTCTGCTGTGCATGTACCCATGTTTGGATGGTCCCTGTGCCCTATACCCACTAGCTACCCTGGAAGGCTAGGACAACCCCCTCTCCTATTCCAAACGGTCAAAGACAAGACAGAGAAATTCTTTAGTGGAGGACGGATGGCGAGTCACTCGGGGGCTTTCGTGTAGCGGTCTCAGTTGCCTTGGTAGACAACATCAGTGAGCTGAGGATAGACAGACAGCCCTCCAAACTGTTCTCTTTTGGAATTTCTGAGACAGCACAGCCCAGGAGGACAGTGTGACAGTCGCTGAGAACATGGGCCCTGGCACCCATGCATGAATTGGATCCTAATTCTACTATCCATGCTTTAGTACAGCATCTTGGACATGCACAGATTAACTTTTCTGAATCAGTTTTCTCACATATAAAACTAATGGCAAAGAAAGAAAGAAAATTTTAAAAGCTTTAATACCAAGTATGATATCTTTAAGCTTTAAGACTACCAGGCTCTTACTTCTGTGATTTTAGGATTTTTCTATTCTATCTTGAAGCCTTAAGACCATCAAGCACTTCTGTGGTTTTAGGATTTTTTATTATGAGTTTGTTATATCTAATTTCACTTTCAAGTGAAGCAAGCATGGGGATATACAGCTTCAATTCCAGCGCTAGAGGCTCAGGCAGGATTGCAATGAACCTGAGGCCGTCTGGGCTACATTGCATGTAAGCAAGACCCTATCTAAAAAAATAATAAAAACAGGTTTAAAAAAAATGAGATTAGTACAGTGATGAACCAGACTCTTTTGAACAGTAGTTCTCAACCCTGCTAATGCTGCGACCCTTTAATACAGTTCCTCATGTTGTGGTGACCCCCAACATAAAATCATTTTCATTGCTACTTCAGAACTGTATTTTGCTACTGTTGGGAGTAATGTAAATATCTGATATGCAGCTGGTCTTAGGTCACCTCTGTGAAGGTCGTTCTATACTCAAAGAGGACGAGACCCACAAGTTGAGAACTGCTTTACGTTAGTTCAGGTAGAGATTAAATGAATAATGGATTTGACAGCGTGCAGGGAAGTAACCCAGCTCATGGAGAGTACTCCTGGTCTGGCTTCTTAGAGCTCGATGCAGCATTCTTATGTTTCCAGGTTATTTATTAGAAGAAAGAATGAAGCTTAGTAAGTGGGGTGTGTGCAGTATGTTGGGGACAGGGAGTTGGATGGAGCCAGTATCTGCAGTATGGCCAATGGACTGCTGACGTTTTGACATATCTAGATACTTTTAAGGACTTAGAAGAAAGAGCTAGAAGAATTGGAAGCATAGCCTTTTCTTTTATAGGAAAACTCCATTCCTCTCTTTGTCTCCTTCCAAGGCATCTTGGTTTCTTTTCTTTCACTTTCTCAACCTCCCTGCATCCCTGTGGTTCAAAAGGTAGGTTTCAGCTCTTTGCTGGTATTTCCTCTCTGCTCAGCTAAAGAATAAATGTGAGGTGGAGGTCGTTGCCACTCTTACTGGTTAGCAGTCAAGAGGAGGCATTCAAGAAATGACTAGGAAAAGGATTCAAGAGTTGTGCATTCTCTGACACTCTGTCTGTCTCTCAGTGCTGAAGAGACCTGTTACTTCTGAGGAACTCTTGACTCCTGGAGCTCCGTATGCAAGGAAGACATTCACGGTAAGCCCCGCTCCTGGGCCCACCCACCTGCCAGTGTGTGGCTTAGGGACCAAACTGAGTACTTTTCTTCAATTCTCCCTCCCTTTTTTTTTTTTTTTTTTTGAGACATGGTCTCCTTATGTAGTCCTGGATGGTCTGGAACTCACTATGTAGACCAGGCTGGCCTTGAACTCATAGGGATCCTCCTGCCTTTGAATCCTAAGTGTTGGATAAAGATGTGTGTTGCCACGCCCATCTGCACATTTTGTTTTTTACTCGGTTGTAATAGTAGTCTTTCTGAATTCTAATGCAGTGAAATGCATTCAGATCTCCCTTGATTTGTTAGTGACATTTTAAGATCTTTTTGAGGTGTCCTTTTAAATATCTACTAAGCACTTATTCTAATGTAATTAAGTACTTTTAAGACAGATGACAATACAAAAAATTTCTTCATTACAGTTAATTCTAAAAATCACTAAGATGTTAGGATTATCCTGAGGAGGAGAAAGCAAACAGTAGGGTAAATGTCAGTGTGTGTTGAGGTGTATAGCCACGTGACTGCGGAGCCCTGTATAGTCTCCTGTAACTGAAGACTCTCTTTCATGGTGTTCCCACAACCTTCTTCCTGCCATACACAGATGCTGTTGATTTTATTCAAATGGAATCTCAGTTATTTTTCTGAAGGATTTCACATAGCCTCAAACTATGTGTAGCCCAGGATGACTTTGAATTTCTGACCCTCCTGCCTCCGCCTCTGAAGTATACCAGGATTGCAGTCCACATTGGGGTTCATGCAGTGGGGGGCTCAAACCCAGAGCCTCTTATATGCTAGGCAAGAACTCTACCAACTAAGACATCCCCAGGCCTGTTCACGTGATCTTATCGGTTCCATCTCCCCTCTTCCGCTTGCTTTCTTCTCTCAGCCTGCAGCGTCCATATCAATAAACTTGAAGAACATCTCCTCTCTCTTCCTCTGTTTCCCAACTTTCGTTATTCACCTCAAAGAAGAGAACGTTTTCCCACACGTTCATTCACACCCCAGAACGTTGCTGAGGACCCCTTCTCCCAGGCTGAGCCCTGGGGAGTTAACATAAGAAGGAAGGGCTGTTATGTCTGTATCAAAAAGGCACAGTGTACATTTGAAAGAGAAACTAGATATATTAAATTCATAGTCGTGAATCCTAAAACCGCAGAAGTGCCTGATAGTCTTAGGAATTTCCATCTGAGTTCCCACTCACCCTCTTGCTTTTCCCCAGTCTCCAGCTGTTGGGAAGTGGATGTTTTGAGAGCATTCGTTTTTCTTTTTATTTGAGAGCCAGCATCACTAACCCTTGACTGTGAGGGTGTTTCAGGTGGTATATGTGCTAAGGATGCCCCTGGAGCCATCCAGGGAACCGACCTGCCGGTTCTGATTCGGTAGGAAAAAGTACGCTTTGGTGCCGAACAATGTTTGGACCAGAGTCTGTCTGTAAACTGTGAACTTTATCTACTTTCTCACTGTGGTTTTCTCGGTACTGAAAACTGTCTTTGAAAAGAGGCCAAGACTCTTCTGTCTCCCTTCCGTTAGTAGTTGAAGCTGTTCTTCTAGACTTCGATGTAGCTGGGTCAAAGTCTGTCATTCGGCTATGAAGGAAAGATCGTGTTGAGGTAGAGATTGAATCTAGAGAGAAAGTGCAGCGATGTCTTTACAGTCTTCTCAGACGTCTACTGGGGTGTGATATGAAATTGGCTGCCAGCAGTTTCCTGGAGAGTGATCTCCCTAACACAAACAGGTTATGTGTCGCCACTACATTTCCATTCCCCTGACACACTAGAGATGAAACGAAGAAAAAAGATATGTCAAGACACGTAGTTAATCTGGGGTCAGACTTCACTCTCTTGGGAAGGCAGGCAGATTGCCAGGGACAGTCTGTTGTTTGCTAATTGTGGTTTTCCTCTCTAGATTGTCGGCGATGCGGTTGGCTGGGGCTTTGTGGTGCGAGGAAGTAAGCCATGCCACATCCAGGCTGTGGACCCCAGTGGACCTGCAGCTGCAGCAGGGATGAAGGTACGATCGATCAACTCTGGACTCACTCTCTTCTGTCTGCTCTGGCATCTTCAGGGAGCATTCATTGATTTTTTTTTTTTCTTAATTTCCATTTCTAAGTTTCCCCCTGTGTTTTCCCTCCCCTCAGAAAGAGTCAAATCTGTAGGGTGGAGTGTCACACACCTGTAGTCCCAGCACTCTGACCACAAAGGCAGGAGAATCCTCCTAAGTTGGCAAACTATCCAATCAGAAACCAGTGGTTACCTCCACACCAGTCAGGCCACTGTTGCCCCAGTAGGCACATCAACTTAGTAGACTGGTATTACCACATGCAGGTTCTACCACTGGGTAAGTGCAGTGATAACTTTTCTCCTTAGTTGCAGCTTGATTTCTCTATGTCCTGCAAACCAAGTGTATTGTGTCTTCAGCAATCATACTTGCTATCTGTCTATAGGGGATAGCCAAGAGCAATGTCAATAACCTGTGTTCTTTTGGAGGCCCTTGGGGAGGGGCGCTCCCTGACTATTAACTCATAGGGAAATATCCCATGCCTGGCGCTGAGATTTTCATCTAGCAATCTATGCATTCTAATGGAAAGTATGGTACAGAAATGCAGGGAACCTGTGTTCAATGTCCTTTTTAAAACATGTGCTCTTAATTAGCATACAAAGCAGTTGGTTTCCGTAAGGGTTCTTCATACAACCTTGACTTTGGTGAATGCACATCTCATTCCCTCTTCCCCTGGTCCTCCTCACTTGTTCCCTGCTTAAATCTGTAACCCACAGTATTACCCCCAAATGTGATTTTCTGTTTCTAAGCATCTTTATCTAGCACCATTTTGTTCCATCTTGGCTGGTCTAGTATGAGGAGAGGATTCAAAAGACTGGAATGTTCCATCATTCCTCACATACGTTTATTCAATGCTTCCGCCCTCTCCCACCATGTCCTCGGCTAGTGCTGTAAACCAGGGCAGCGGTGGCAACATGGAGATCTTCCGCATCTGGATTCCAGCCTGTGACTCTGGCATTGGCTTGCACACTCTTAAAGTGGTGGGGGGCAACTAAGCATGGCTCAGAGAGGCAGAGAGCAGTGTACCGCTGCTCTAGTATTACGGTCTGATTCTACCCCCTTCCCCATTTGAAGAACACATCTCACTAGGTCTTATGCTCCAAATGATGCCAGCCTCCTTGGCTAAAGTAGCTAGGGTTAGAGTCCTTCCTACAATGAATACAGAACCCAAGGAGCTGGGTGGGAGAGTTGCCTAGCATCCCAAAGAGCAAGCCTCTGTTTCCCAGCTGGGGCTGGGTTTTTCTTTTTTTTCCCCCCTCTTTTCTTTCTTTCTTTTTTTTTTTTTTTTGGTTTTTTTTTGGTTTTTTGAGATAGGGTTTCTCTGTGTAGCTTTGCACCTTTTCTGGAACTCACTCTGTAGACCAGGCTGGCCTCGAACTCACAGAGATCCGCCTGGCTCTGCCTCCCGAGTGCTGGGTTTAAAGGCGTGGGCCACCACCGCCCGGCGAGTTTTTCATTTTCTAAGGAACTTTCGGCTAAAAGAAGGATTTTGTATTTTACTTCCACAATGACTACCCCGTATAAATTATTTTGGGCACGCTCCTTCAGTTCTGAGCATGTACTCCTTCACACAAGGAAGGATTTGGCTTAAAACACATTTCCTTTGAGGAGGAGAGCAATGGATTCATGTGGCAGCTGAAGACCTTGCTCTCCTCGGTAGCCAAGCAGACTGGGAACTTAATTGGTTTTAGTTCATCTCTTGTGATGAACTGTGGAGTAACTTTCTTGGGCATTGAAAATGGTTAATTAGCTAACTCTTTATGCACCTGAAGAGCTGTTGTCCTAACTTTCCCCTGTTTTTTATAAACTAATAGTTTATTTGGTTCATATTCCTATCTTCTCCAAAGGTGTGTATGATGGTTTCATGTGACACAGAGCAGGGCAGAATTTATCAGAGTGGCTTCCCTACAACTGTACTGTACAACGTTCTAGTTCAGCAACATGTCCTACCCTGAACATCTCCACCCCAACACCTTCTAGCCTCTTCTTGGAAGTTAGCCAAACACATTAAACACATTAGCATATTCATGACTCTTCTAAATCTGTCAGGGGAGGAGTGTTTTTAAATTATATTACCTAATTAGTTTATCATGTAAGAGAGACACCAGTGCATACTTGTAATCCTGGGACACAGGGAGTAGGATCAGAAAGATGGAGAGTTCAAGGCCAGCCTGTGCAACATAGCAAGACACTGATGGGAGAGAAGGTGGGTGGGGATGTAATAATCATATAAGAAGATACACTTGGCCAAACTGCACATATATATATATGTACGTATGTGACTATATATAAATATGTGTGTATGTATATATATATATGACTCTGTGTGTGTATTCTATATGTTTGTTTGATTTTTTTGTTTGTTTGGTTGGTTTTTTTGTTTTTTTGTTTTGTTTTGTTTTGTTTTTTTGGTTTTTCGAGACAGGGTTTCTCTGTGTAGCTTTGCACCTTTCCTGGAACTCACTCTGTAGCCCAGGCAGGCCTCAAACTCACAGAGATTCTCCTGGCTCTGCCTCCTGAGTGCTGGGATTAAAGGCATGCGCCACCACCACCCAGCGATTTTGTTTGTTTTTTTAAACAAACATCTCCTGTATCCCAAGCTGGTCTCAAGCTCATGATCCCCTGGTCTCTACCTTCCAAGTGCTGGGCTTATAGGTTTGTGGCCCACTCCCAGGTTAGAGATCCTGGTTTTGGTGGTGGAGGGGTGGATTCGAGACAGGGTTTCTCTATGTAACAGCCCTGGCTATCCTGGAACTTGCTTTGTAGACCAGGCTGACCTCAAACTCAGAGATCTGCCTGGCTTTTTGCCTCTGGAGTGCTGGGATTAAAAGTATGCAGCATACATTCTAATCATGCTGCTGACTAGAGTGGAGATGATGATGAATGTCATACCTCCATATAGATTAGCTGTGTGTATTCACTAGAAATTATTTTGTGTATTTTCCTACCTAAAGCACTGAGTGAATTATCTCCTATTAACATACGTGTTGCTACTGAATAATTTCACTTCCATAATGAGCCCTTGTGGGTGAGTGGCATGGCTCTGCAGGAAAGGGTGCTTGCCTCCAAGCCCAATGACCTGAGTTTGCTCCCGCCCACATGTTGGCAGGAGAGAACCAATTCTCACAGGTGATCTCACCCTCTCACAAGTTGTCCTCTCATCATGATACATGGGCTGTGCCCTGTGTGCATACAGACAGACAAGTAAGTGTCAAAAAGTTAAAGTGAATCATATAATCTAATCTTTATAGCTTGTTTTCGCTAACCCACCATAGCTTTGTTGGCTTCATATAGGAAGACTCTGGGTTTTATTTGTACGGTATTGGGTTTAGGACTTCAACAGGGTATCCTTGGAGAAGGATCTGTGGACCCGGATATTTATCAACCTCAGTTGTCGGGGGATAGAAATTTTCCAATGTGACTGAGGATAGAGCTTTGTGGTAGAACATTTGCCGAGCATGTGTGGTGCATTAGGTTTAAGAGCCAGTACTGGGGTTGGGGGAGGGAGAATGGAAGTGGAAGAAAGGAAGAAAAAGAAAGTACCTTGTGTTTGCGACAGACGCCTTTCTTAATTTTTAAAAACTAATTATTTCAGTGTGTGTGTGTGTGTGTGTGTGTGTGTGTGTGTGTGTAAGTGATGGTTAGTGGTAGTTGGTCTTTGGGTATGTGTATGGGAGGTTGTCTTGATTGTATCATTTGAGGTAGGAATGAACAGCTGTCTGCTATGGGTAGCTTCCATTCCCTAGGCAGAGAACTGTGTAAGAGCAGAGAAAGCAAGCTGAGCAGAAGCATATACGTATATATTTATTGCTTTCTGTTCCTGGTTATGTATATGATATAACAAGTTTCCTGCTGCTCCTTCTTCTATGGACTGTAACCTGGAACTATAAGCCAAAATAAACTCTTTCTGTCCTTTTTTGTCAGGGTGTTTTATCACAACTGGAAAAGAAACTAAGGCAGTGTATGTGTTTAGGTACGGTATGTGTGTGTGGTATCTTGCACATACATGTGTGTATAGATGTGTACCAGAGGAAGGCATTGGGTACCTTCCTCTATCACACTCTGCAATAGTCCTTTGAGGCTGGATTTCTCCCTGATGCTGGAGCTCCCATTTTACATCAAGGATAGCAGCCAGCAAACCCCGGGATCCTCTTGTCTCTGCTTCCTCAGTGTTGGAATAATAGGTGTGTGAGTCACACAGAGCTTTTATGTGGGTGTTGCAATCTGAACTCTGGTCTTCTGCTTATGCAGCAAATGATATTACCTGCTAAGTCATTTTTCTAGCTCCCTTCCTTTTGGTTTGTTTGTGACAGGGTTTCTTGTGTCCCACGCTAGCCATGAACTCCGTGTAGCCAAGGGTGACCTTGACCTCTTGATCTTCCCAAGCACTGTGGTTCCGGGTGAGAGCCATCCTGCTCAGTTGTGGTTTACATGGCGCTGGGGATCAGACCCAGGACCTCTGACAAGCTAGGCAAGCGCTCTAGAACTGAGAGCTGTTTCCCTGGCCCCAGATGTAAAGATCTTAACATCTCTGGCCCTCTCTACAAAACTGAATGCCATGATCGACTTTTGTGCTGGTTTGGATCTGAGATGTTTTGCACGCTCACTTCCGGGCTTGTGGTCGTGTTAGCAGGTGGGGACTGACTGCTAGAAAAAAAAAAGTCAGCAGGCACCAAACATGGGCCTTTAAAGATTAAATCCTCTCCTGGTTCCAGCTGCAGTCATGACTTCCTGGTGCTTTGCCTTGTAGACAGTTGCACTGTCTAATGGTCCTGCCACCCCACCTTCCCCTGAGTAATGAACTAAGGCTCCTGAAACTTTGAGCCCAATTCAGCATATCCTCCAGTAAGTGGTTTCTGTTAGGAATTTAACCTCAGTGACTAGAGAAGTAACTAATACCCCTATGTCAGGTCTCTGTCTTTCTCTTTGTCTCTTCCTGCTTGTGAGAATAAAGCCCTACATCTAGCCACCGTGACTTCCCCGTGCAGGAGAGTTTCTGCTCTGTCCCTGGAGCCGCACAGTTTTACTGCTTCAATTGCTTAGAGCAGAGGTCATCTCAGAGGGTTTTGGTGTTTACCATTTCTCTCTCCAGTATTTCACCTTGTGATGGGGATCAGAATGCTTTAGGGTGTGGGCCACCAGTATGGGGACAGGACAGGCCCCAGCTGATGACAATGAGTGCTTCTTTCCTCGGTTAATACTTCAAGAACTTTCTAGCCAGCATCTTTGAATTTGGAGCTACTCCAAGTTTGTAAAGGTTTTTTCCCCCCTCTTCCTCCTCCTTTCTTTCCTGAAACAGGGTCTGATGTATTTCAGCCTGACTTTGAACTTGCTGTGTAGCCAAGGATGACCTTGAATCTACTACTTCCATTAGCCGCCCCCCTCCCAACCCAGTCCTGGGATCACAGGGAACCTGGGCACCATTCTCCGTTTAGGAAGTACTTTGTGAATTCTAGACAAGCACTCTACAACTGAATAACATCCCAGCCCCACCTCTTTAACCCTTTTTCCGCTGCTCTCCTGAGGAAGTCAGTTCTTTCTCCCTTGCTGTTTTATGGACTACAGTCTAAAGAGTGTGCTGTGGACACTGGCTTCATGTCCCATCCCACTCTTCTGCTGTCACATCCAGTCTAACCCTGATTCTAGACCCCAATGAATTTATGGTCATTTTGTAGGCATCCTTCATCCAAGCTGGGTCCAAGGATTTACATTTCACAAATACATCGTGATGCCTCCGTGTCTGGCTCTTAAGTTAATCTAATGAAGTAGCTCTGGCACTTAACGTGCACTAATGGCTTCCTGTTCAATGCCAGATGTAGCTAGAGATTCCTTGATCTGGGCCCTACCCATGAGAACTTTATATCCCACCCTGTATCACTCACAGTCCCACTGGCTTTCTCTGTAACTTCCAGACACTAGGTCTGTTCCTGCCCTGGGTAAGTAGGCTGGACGCACTCTTGTCTTCCAAGTGTCAGATATTATGCTAGTTTCTCAGGGAAGCCTTCCTTAACTACGTTTCATTCTCTAGTTCCTCTTTATTGTATAACCCTGCTGTTTTAGTTAACTCAGGCTAAAATAAAAATCCCTTAGGCTGGGTAGTTCAAATGACAAACATTTGTTTGAAAGTCAAATATCAAGGTTCATGGTAGGTGTCAGCTTCTTGGTTTACAGATCACTGTCTTTTTTTTTTTTTTTTTTAGCAAGAGCAAGCTCTCCTGTTGCTTGTCATGAAAAATACTAGTACTATTCATGAGTCTGCCTGCATGACCTAACTACTTCCCATAGGTCCCGCCTACTGATACTGTCCCACCCTAAGGATAGGAATTCAGCATAGATTTTGGGAATAGTACACAAATATTCAACCCATAAGACTCATCTTTTCTGTATAACCAGAATCTGAAAATATGTATTTATATCTTTATCTCCAATACCTACCCCATAGATTACTATCAGTCTAATAACTGTAGTCCCAGTATCTAAGACAATCCCTGGCATTTAATAACCACTTGAAGCAATTTATTGACAGATCCAGTGGTATTTCTATAGAAGGGGTCAGAGAACATATGTACTGAACATCCGCATTATGTCTTCAGATGTTTTATAGCCACGATCTCTTTTATTTTTCCAACCTCTTATGAAGATGCATGGAAATAGGCTCCCAGCTTTACAAGTGAGGAGATAAGGACCCAACGTGTAAATTTCAGGACAATATTCAAATTATTATGCTGGTGGTGATGGTGGTGGTTGTTGTTGTTGCTGCTATGCTTGTTTTGAGACAGTCTTTTTTTTTTTTTGGTTTTTCGAGACAGGATTTCTCTGTGTAGCTTTGGAGCCTGTCCTGGAACTCACTCTGTAGCCCAGGCTGGCTTCGAACTCACAGAGATCCGCCTGGCTCTGCCTCCCGAGTGCTGGGATTAAAGACGGGCGCCACCACCGTCCAGCAAGACAGTCTTTCTATCTATCTACTCCAGGCTGGCCAGAATCCCATGATGTAGCCCAGGCTGCCTAGAACTCATTATTCCGCCTCTGTCTTCCCTTGTTTGGAGTCATGGTATTATTTCAAGAAATCTAAACCTTTGAGGCAGAGCACAGTAGATGACAAATCCCATTAAGCCATTGAATGCTTGGTAAAGTACTAGTGAATGGGTGATCTTTCATACGTTCCTTTCATAAATCCCTTTTCTACAGAAGGGAATTTATATTCTATTCAAAGCACATTGTTAGAATGGTCACATGCTATAGCCAGGTCTAGCGGTGCATGTCTTTAATCCCAGCACTCAAGAGGCAGAGGCAAGTTTATCTCTGTGAGTTCGAGGCTAGCCTGGTCTACAGAGTGAGTTCCAGGACAGCT
>CABHPQ010154340.1:467-31789 GCA_902168405.1 Peromyscus aztecus | reverse complement strand
AAAGAAAGAAAGAAAGAAAGAAAGAAAGAAAGAAATGTTCAACATCCTTAACCATCAGTAAATGCAAATCAAAACTAATTTGAGATTCCATTTTATACCTGTTAGAATGACTAAGATCAAAAACACTAATGACAGCTCATGATGGAGAGGATGTGGATTAAGGAGAACATTCCTCCATTGCTGATGGGAGTCCAAACTTGTACAGCAACTTTGGAAATTGATATGGCAGTTTCTCAGAAAATTGGGAAATCAATCTATCAAAAGACCCAGTTATACCACTCTTTGGCATATACCCAAAGGGTTCTCCATCATACTACAAGGATGCTTGCTCAATTGTGTGCACAGTTACTTTTTTCTCAATGGCCAGAACCTGGAAACAACCAAAGAATGCATAAAGGAAATGTGGTACATTTAAACAATGGAATATTACTCAGCTATTTAAAAATTGACATCATGAAATTTGTACTCAAATGGATAGCACTTGAAAAAATCATCCTGAATGAGGTAGCCCAGACCCAGAAAGACAAACATGGTATGTACTTACTTATAAATGGATATTAGGTATAAAGTAAAGGGTAATCATATTACAATTCACAGACCCAGAGAAGCTAAGTAACAAGGATGGTTCAAGGGAAGATTCATGTGTCTCCCTGGGAATGGAAAATAGAACAGATTTTTGGGGGTGAACTGGTGGTATATAGGGATGGGAAAGAAGGGATCAGGTAGTGGGTGGGATGGAGGTAAAGAATCCTGAGAAAGACAACTAGAATTGGGGACATTTCAGGAATGAGGTAGAAAGCTAGTAAAATAGAAACTCTGTAATCTATGAGAGTTACCCTAGCAAAGATTCTTAGTGATGGGGGACTTGGAGCCAGAACTAGTCATCTCCTGTAACTTGACAAATCTTCCAGTAGAGGGACTGGGACATCAACCCAGCCACAAAACCTTGGACTTACAATTTGTCCTGCCTGCAAGATGTACTGGAGATGTAAAGGTAGAGCAGAATTTGTGGGAGTGGCCAACCAATGAGTGATCCAAATTTAGACCAAGGCCACAGAGAGAGAGTCCATAGCGGACACTACCTGGAGGGCAAGGAACCAGAGACTGGATAGCCAAGAGACCTGGGATAGAACCAAACATGACCAGCAATAAAAACAAACAAACAAACAAAAAACAAGTCAATTAAATCATTCTTAATGATATTGTACTATACTTGTAGACCAGCACCTAGCAAAATTATCATCAGAGAGGCATCATCCAGCAACTGATGGGAGCAGATATATAGACCCACAGGCCAACATTAGGTGAAGCTTGGGAAATCCTTATAAAGAGGTGGGAGAAGGACTGTAGGAGACAGAGGGGTCAAAGACACAAGAACAAAGTCCACAGAATCAACAATCGGGGCTCATAGGGACTCACAGAGACTGCACATGTATAAGTCTGACTTATGTCCTCTGCATATGTGTTATGGTTCCATAGACTGGTGTTTGTCTTAGTTAGGGTTTCTATTGCAATGAAGACACACCATGACCATAACAACTCTTATAATGGAAAACATTTAACTTGGACTAGCTTACAATGTCAGAGGTACAGTCCATTATCATTATGGGAAGACATGGTGGCATGCAGTCAGACATGATCCTGGAGAAGGAGCTAAGAGTCCTACATCTTGATCTGCAGGCAGCCAAAACAACTGTGAGCCACACTGATATTAGTTTGGGCAAAGGAGACCTAAGTGACCACCCTCATAGTGACAAACTTCCTCCACCAAGGCCACAACTATCCCAACAAAGCCATACCTCCTAATAATGACAATCCCTGTGGGGGCTGTTGTTGGGAAAACCTATTTGCACGTTGTGTAAAAATGTGTCTCCGTCCTTCTACACCAGCCTAAGGCATCTTCTGATTGCTTTGATAAAGTGCTGAATGGCTAATAGCTAGGCATGAGAGAATAAGTGGGGCTCCTAGGGATAGACAGGAAATCTGGGAATGAATCTGAGGTGTGGGAGTTTCACCAACCAGACTCGGAGGAAGTGGGACATAAGGTATTAAGGAGAGGTAAGGAGCCACATGGCCAAATGTAGATTCATACAAATGGGTTAAAGTTTTAAGAACTAGTTGAGAACAAGCCTAAGCTAAGGACAAGTTTTTATAGTTAATAAAAAGTCTCTGTGTCATTATTTGGGAGCTGGTAGTCCAAAGAAAGATCTGATACATTTGCCCTGATACATTTGGCATCCAATGCTACTTCTGAATGTGAAAAGGTTATCAGGCCTCTAAAGACAAGATCTACACCGGTAGATGAATGGAATAGAAATATGGCTGATATTGGATCTCATACTTATGATGTAACTTTAATAGCAGAAGTAATCTTTAATGGTTTTAAGGAAAGCCAAACTGCCAAATGTCTTGGCTGTGGCAAGCAAGGTCATTTCAAAAGGATTGTAGGCAAGATGTTCCTAGAAACAATTTATTTTTTCTAGAGATAACCCCAAAGGAAGGCCCCAATCTTCTGGGGTATGCAAAAGGTATGCCAAAGGCTGGCATTAGGCTATTGAATGCAGATCAACAAGGGACAAACAAGGTAACCCCTTGTCAGGAAATGCCCAAGGGGGCCTCTTGCAGGGCCGGAGATCAAATTTAAGTCAGCCATTTCAGGTCAGATACCTGTACAAATTAAGACTGACAATGTTCCAGCATATGTCTCTAGTAAAATGAAACTTTTTTTCCATATTACAACATAAAGCATGTTACTGGAATATCACACAATCCTACAGGACAAGCAGTTGTAGAACACTCCAGTCATGCCAGGTGACGGTGGCTCATGCCTTTAATCCCAGCACTCAGAAGCCTGAGCCAGGTGGATCTCTGTGAGTTCGAGGCCATCCTGATTTACAGAGCAAGATCCAGGACAGGTGCCAAAACTACACAGAGAAACCCTGTCTGGAAAAACAAACACAAAAACAGAGAAGAAAATCCCAGTTATACTTTAAAAGAGATGCTTAATAAACAGAAAGAGGTAACAAAGACCCTACAAAGATAGATTACATAGTGCTTTTTTAACTTGAAATTTTTAAATGCTAATAAGCAAAACCCAATAGCTATGGAAAGACATTGGATTGCAGAAAAAAAAAAACCTGCTGAATTAAATCATTCTGTATATTTTAAGAATGTTTTAACTTCAGAATGGAAGTCAAGAAAGGTGTTGCATTGGGGGAGAGGTTATGCATTTGTTTCCACAGGAAACAAAAAGCTATGAATTCCTTCAAAATTAATCAAGATCAAATTTGACCAGGGGAACCTCCTGAAAATCTTGGCTGCAGACACGAAGGAATAAACCAAGAAAAACCAAAAGACAGGTGACATGTATACTAACCCCTCTACATGGGAGCATCTCTGGGACTAGAAGAGGCATGATGAATCTTATTGGCTACACAGTACTCATGAGTTATTTTTATATGTCATCTTTTCATATTGCATAGAAGGAGATTTATAGTACAGTTTGGTTATACAGTCCAAATGGACTTATAAAGTTGACAGATGCCTCTTACCTGCTCAAAAATAGAGCAGAAAATCATCTTTAGTTGACTTGTGCATACTATACAATCAGTACTTGTGGAAATGCAGATATGTATGTAACTTTTAAATATTTGTGTGTTTTCATAACAAAAGGACTAAAACCAATTAAGATAAGACAAGTAATCCAGATGATCCAGCCTCACAAAATTTCTCTGTTGCTGTTTCTTCAAAAATCTGCACTTAGGACAATTTCAGAGCAGCTAGCTAAGATGGCCCAGCCTCAGACTATTCCAGTCAGGACTTCAGATAAGCCATGTAATTTTCTATCACACACAGACTGGACAACAAATGATACAGCTAAATCTCTCAGGATTTGACCTAAATCCCAGTTTTGTTAGGGTCCTCAAAAGATGCTGTCACTTCCAGATAGCAGGAAGCAATTTTGAGAACATGACAACCATATTTGCATTTAGTGGGCTATAGATGCTTGTTGTTGTTTAGGAAAGTTGGCTGCAAGTTGTATTGATCATGGTCAGGGAGGAAACTAAACAAAGGAAGGTAGATTAAGGGATTATTTTCTTTCTTTTTCTTTGATCTACCTTTCATCTCCTATCTAATGTTGTAAAAAGGATGGAATGGTGGATGAAAGAAAAATTGGGGGGATATAGAAATAATAGGATAAAAGGATAGAATATTGAATCTACTTTTAAACTGAAAAGTAACTACTCATCTCAAATATTTTACATTAATATGGATTTTTGTGTATTGATACAAATTTAATATTATTTTGGTTACAGCATACTATATATATACACGTTTCTACTTTTGTTTGGGATATTGTACCTATGCAACTCATTTAAAAATGTAATATAGAGTTCTAGTCCTTACAAGCTATAATTACAAACTGTTCAGGATAATTAAGAAATTCAGGTTAGTAGTTAGTCACCTGTAACAATCAAACTTGTGGTCATGTTTGGTATGTTTTCAAAATTAATATATTTTCAAAATATATATTTTAGATATATATGTGGTCTTCAAATAATTCAGAACTCTACAGAATATGGCACTGAAAATATTTTAATGATATAAGGCTTTTCATGATAGTGAGACATATCTGCTCCTGGCAGCACCAATCTACTTCAAAGAAGATGATGAGCATCAAAGAACTACCATATGGAGTTTGCTTCAATTGTGGCAAAGCTAGCCACTAAGTAAGACACTGCCCTTACCTTGACTGCTGACAGCATGCTGTCCAAATTGGACAAGTAGGACACAAAGGAAATCTACTGCTGAACTTTGCCAAACTGAAAATTCCTACTTCTCAGAAAAGTCTGTCAGGAATTCTGGGTCCATAGGCTGAAGATGGATGCTTGAATGTTACAAAGGAAACTTTAGTGACTGTCTAAGCAGCCAGCTATCTCAGTCATTTCTATAGTTGTGGAAGATGCTTGCTCTGTACTTCCTGTTTACTCAGGTAATATTTATCCTTCTTGGGTCTCTGATGGGATTGAAGACTAGATAATTATAGTTTTCCTGGTTACCAAATTCATAAAAGAAACTCACAAAAGAGATGTAAAGTTAATAAAGGTTTGAGAGACATAAAACCTTAAGCTGTTTATCTAAGAAAACGTGTTACAGTCTGCAAAGGTAATTTTAGGTAAGTAATACAAGTTATGATAGAGAATAATTCAGGTACAAAAGTTTGGACTCACCAGGATAGGATAGATAATAAAGTACTTTCTCCAAATTCGCCAAATACAAATTTGACATTGTGAATATAATTCTTATATGATAATTGTTATTGTTGTATATAATTTATTGATATTATAGAAAGAGCCTTTTTATTGGATTAAAAGTGGGAGATGTTGGAATAATCTTCTTGTACACTATGTAAAGATGTGACTCTGTCCTTCCTTACCTGCCTAATGCACTTTCTGATTGGTTTAATAAAAAGCTGAGCAGTCAATATCTAGGCAGGAGAAGATAGGCAGGACTTCTAAGGAGAGATAGGAACTCTGAAATAATCTGAGGTCCTGGAGATTTGCCAGCCAGACATGGAGGAAGTCGGACATACAGTATTGGGGAGAGGTAATAAGCCACCTGATTAAACATCAGTTAATATAAATTGGTTAATTTAAGTTTTAAGAGCTAGTTGAGAACAAGCCTAAGCTAAGGCCAAGCTTTCATAATTAATAAAAAGACTCCATGTCATTATTTGGGAGCTGGCAGTCGAAAAAAAGACTTGTTATAGGCCATTTTCTTTCAAACTACCACAGTGTTCTGTGGGATTCCTAACAGTTGGAACAGGGCCTGACTCTTTTGCCTGCTCTTGGGATCATTTTCCTCCTACTAGGTTGCCTTATCCAGCCTTGATATGAGAGTATGTGCCTCTTTTTATTGTAACTTGTTATTCCATGTTTGGTTGATATCCCTGGGAGGCCTGCTCTTTTCTGAAGGGAAATAGAACAAAAGTGGATCTGGGGAAGAGGGGAGGTATAGGGAAGAGACTGGGAGGAGAGGAAGAGGGGAAATGGTGGTCAGGATGTAATATATGAGAGAAGGATAAATTAAAAATGGTAAAAGTGAAAGAAAAGAAAGCAGGATGAGGAATTCATGATGAGCAAGCCAATAAGGAGCACCATTCCATGGCTGTGTATCAGCTCCTGCCTCCAAGTTCTGGCCCTGCCTAAGTTCATATCCTGACTTCCTTAAGAGATAGACTATAACGTGAAAGTATAATCCAAAAAAAAAAAAACAAAAAAAAAAAACCTCTTTCTTCTCCCACTTGCTTTTGGTAATAATGTTTCATCACAGCAAGAGTAATCCTGACTAAGACTTTATAGAGTTATAGATGGGAGCATAGGAGAACAACATAAAGGCAGAGGTGCTATATAGGAATACCTGAGATGTGGTACCAAAAAAATTCTAGAATAGGTTTATACAGGACTTGTGACATAAACTGGGAAGAGGCATGGCAAGAGGAACTGCTCCGTCCAGCTGGCCCATCATACATACCCAGTTACCTCTCAGTTTTGGTATTATTCCTACATGTACTTGTCAAGCAGCAGTACTCATTTAGGTTATATTAATGCAGAAGAAAGATAATAAGAATCCAAAGCTGCAAATAGAGACCCCACCTTCATTTCTGGCTTCAAGATAGAAGAGAACTGAAGCTATGTCTAGACAAGGACATGTATCAAGGTCTTTAATCAGCTCCTGAGCAGCTTGTATCTCTTGTTCTCATCACAACATCCTTTCTCATTTAACCCACAGTTTGTATTGTGAGTTTTAAGCAAAAAACACATTCACTGAAATCAACCGCTATATCTCTATCTTTAATAAAACATGTTCAATGACTACTAAATTCCAACACTGTCAAAAATGAAGCAAGACTTTTATGGAGTTGAATATAAAACCTAGGACATTGTATATGGCAAGCAAGCGGTATTACTACAAATCTATCATTTACAATATTTAATTGTACCTTTCTAATATTATTTACTTTGGACTAGTAACAGTAGCACATATGTATTTGGAAATTATTTCTCTTTTATTATTGAAAAATCTATTTCCAAATATTATGTTTTATCAACTCTCTAAATTTTACTGACATAATCCTCTTTCTTCTTTTCTTTTCATCAATTAGTTTCTGTCTGTATTTACCTAATACATAATTATTGACAAATATGTTGTTCAATATCTCTGCATTTGGAAGTAAATGTTTGATAATAATGAAAGAGATCAAATGATGTTTACAATCAAAATTTTAATAACATTAGAGAATATACTGATCTTGCTCCATTGAGTTTAACACAGACCAGGTATATTCATTAGAGAAAAAGCATGATCCAAAGTAATTTAAATATTGCTAGTTTAGTGAATGAAGCCACATTCAGTTACTAGTTTTTATTAAACTATTTCACTGATGCTTGGAATTAACAGCAATTGATTTGGTGAAGTAGCAAAAAAAATTTTTGACCTACAAATAGTTGTCTTCATGTCCTTGACTCTTAAACAAATTTATTTGAAAAGTCCAAATTACTCAAAATCATTCTATCTTGGAAATGATCAAGTAGAGGTTAATTGCCCAGACCAGGTAACAATAGAAAAGAAGTGTAAAGGCTGTCTCTGAGCAAGGTAAAAGGCAGTCAGAGAAATACAGGAAAGAACCACTATAACACGGCTATGTGTAATGAATGAAAGATTGTCTCAGAAGATTTCAAGACATTGTTATAATTTCCTTAAAATTCTGTTGTGTGTTCTCTGACTTGTTATTTGCCTAATGTACTTTCTTGAGATCTTAACGTATGAATCAATTTGTTAAATTCTGGGGAAGCACAAACAAAAGGCATAGCTAATCTAATACCTAAGATCTTAAAGTTTAATTAAAAAAATAGATTTCTGTCCAATTTATTCATTGTTTAAATACCTAGTTTCTCAAGATTCAGAAAGTAAGGAAGATTGTAGCATGAATCTTAGATGGTCTTATTAATAAAATCAAACCTGAGCCAGGTGTTGGGGTAAATGCTGGAAGGTCAGAGAAATAGAACAAGCCACAGCTATCTCACCTTGCCGGATCCTCAGCTGGTCTTACTTCCTCAGACTGGAAGCCTCTATGTCCTCATATCCGAATGACTCTCAGCTGAACTGCTGCTAGAAGCCTGAATGATTACCCAGCCCAAATGCTTCTCCAGGCCAAATGTCTACCCAGGCCAAATGCCTCGAGTTTCTTCACGCCTTATATACCTTTCTGCTCTCTACCACCACTCCCTGGGATTAAAGACTGGTTTACTGGGATTAAAGGCATGGGTCACCATGCTTGGGTGTATCCTTGAACACTTGGATTTCTGCCTCTGGAATGCTAGGATTAAAGGCGTATGCTACCACTGCCTATCCTCATGTTTAACATTGTGGCTGTCCTGTTGTTTGACCCCAGATAAGTTTATTAAGGTACACAATATTTTGGGGAACACAATACCACCACAGAAGATTAATGAAAGCTTTCTGGGGCAATAAGCAGACAAAAAAATAAATGGAATATTAACAATAAAAAGTATGCATGTGCGTGAAAGTAGGCAAATTTATGTGTGGTGGGGAAGAAGGATCAGTTGAGGTCTGAAATTGATTAAGAGAGTTGGGAAAGAAGGTAAGAAGATAGTTGCTAACAGCTACAGACTGAAGCTCCATGGGGATACAAAATTGTTGGCTGTCTCAAAATTGGAATCAATGGAAAAACACATTGGTAAAATTCATTAGCATCTATTTTTTAAAAATGGGGGATAGATTAAGTTCCCATACTACTAATAACAGATAAATAACAGAAAGAATAATAGAATGATTAAGTTCAAACATACAACTACCAAAAATATTTTATTGCTGCTTCTAGAATTTCCAGATCATACATTTATTTACCTATCCTATTAAAGGTTGCAATAAAATAGAGAATAAGTAAAAGTAAATGACAAAATAAACAGTGATTATCCTGACACTTTAAAAGCTTTCCTGAATAATTTACTAAAGGGGATATTTGCATTCCTAAACTCAGCACGGCAAGGGTTTATGGGCTTCCAGTGGCAGTAACAGTAGTTCTCCACCATCTTCAACTTGAAGGATAACTCAAAGGATGATTGATCTCCAGAGCTTGAGTAGAACTGGAAACGTGAACAAAGATCATCTGGGTAACAGTTGTGGACATTGTGAAATGCGGTCACTGCAGAGATCCCAGGCAGGCAAGGAAACAATGTGAACTAACTTCTGTGGCCTGACTCATGGCCTGCTCATTCCTCATGGCAGCACTCCCTTAGCCAAAGTCCAACCAGAAGCTGGAATGCAGGACAATTTGCATGACAAAATGGTAAAGGTCTGCCTTCTGTTTTTGTAAACACATCAGAGAAAGATTCAGAGAATGACAGAGATTAACCAGGACCCAAGACATAACACATTTAGCTTTCTTTGATCTGCCATCATGGATTTGTAATCTGTCAACTTGATAGACTGAACTACATTTCCCAACATTCTTATTGTCTGTTTCCTGTTAGAGATATCTGAGATCCTTTGGGGGAATATATGCTGAATCTGAATATTTAGGCTTGGGGAAAACAGGAAGGTCCTTTGAATGGCTTCAAATCTCTGCATCATGTAAAGTTCCATTCTTCAAATATCATAAAAGGGAAGTATAAAAGTGAAGAAATAGAGAGGTTGTGGATTGAAGAATAAGAAGATCAGATCTAGGACTGGTCAAACTGAAAGAGTGTGAAAAAATGAAAACAGAGGGTGGGCAGCCTGCTTGCAGCCCAGTTTTCACGAAAAGCCACAAATGCTAGTGGTCATGTTTACTGCATTGAACCCGACCCCAAATTTCAGGAAAAGTCTTAAGAACCCTCTCAAGGTAAAATTTTGCACATCATCAGAAGTGCAGCAACTTTATCTGTTACATCCAAAGGGATGGCATTTGGAGCTTTGGGTCTTGCTTCTTAACTACAAACTGATATGCAAAACTCAAGACTGTAAAGAAAGCTTTCATAATACAGAGATATAGTAAAAAGAAAAAGGTCTAGTTGAGTATGACAAAAGAATTTAACAGTGTTGTTTGTAAGAGGGAAGTGATTTCCCTCTCCATGAACTCTGAGTCAATGTAGTCAGCTGTCCAACAATGTCACCAACGTCAAGAATTCTTACCCTCATACTCTCTTCTCTTTGGGGCTTGTCCTCATTCCATGCACAGCCTGGATTCCTGCTTCATCTTCCTTTCAACCAGAGGAGAGCAGGGAGAAAGCAACACAATTTGGGCTTCTTTGAGAAGACATCCCAGGAGGCGCACATGTGACTTCTGATCCTCACTCAGGGTTATTCACTGCACAGCCAGCCACTGTAACGATCCAATGTCTGACTAACATTTCCCAAATTTAAAGCCCCACATCGAAGATAACTGGAAACTGTCCACTTTGTTCTGTGAAGTATTCACTGTGTTTATGTGCTCCCTCTTATGGAGATGAAATCCCAAATTCAGTCCTGTTGGTCCACACTGAATGCAAGATTACTGTGTAATATGCTGACCTATTATCTCTGTTTTTATATATTTATGAGCTAATGACACATTAAAAGGAAAAGCTTCCTTCTAGTCTGTGTGCCCATTATAGAGAGTTAAACAAGATTTAAAAAAAACATTGCTGACATTTATTTTCCTCCTTGGAAAATATAAGAATAAGGTGTGGCACTGTGCTTTTTAAGTTCTGCTAGATAGGGACCACAGAATTCCCATTCCTCCTTGGTGGTGAAAGTTCCTGTGTGGCTATTGGCACCTGGACTGTGGTCAGCACTGCAGGGAGATGTGTTGCTTCCCAGCATGATCTGCTTCTACAATCTGGGGGTCCTTGAGAGGTGATCTGCTCACAGCTTCTGTAAATCAAGCCTGTGGTTTCTCTGCTAATCTAATTGCTTCACACACACTTAATGGGAATTCAGTGACTTTGCAGCTGATCAGTTCCAAGCTGACATAAACACAAACCATAACTACTCTGTGCATTGTTCACAAACCTGGAAATTCAGATCTCTCCAGTTCTGACGTAATCTCTGCCTGTGCCCCTGCCGGTGAAACAACAGGCTGGGACAGAAATTCAGCCCACTCAGCAGTCATGGGTTGAGGACTAAGCTTCTTTCAGTCAGAGAAACTCAATCAGTTGGTTTTGTTTGTTCTTTACATTTGGGAACTCAAGCTATACAGCTCCTTGCTGACTTAGTATAAGCATCACACAGAAATATTACAAAGAGACTAATCTGCTAGTCTGTAATCTTCCATATATATATGTATATATATATATGATCAATTACAATAGTATCAATATTTACTATATATCCTGTAATGCATACTTAAGTGTTGACAAATATAAACTTTTCCCAGACATATAACACTGAATGAAGTAATGTCAGAAGATACTATCATCCCTGGCAGTGTTTTTAAACTGGAAATATGTTATCTCTATTCCATCTGCAGGAGTCATTTATTTATCAGTGTCTGTGGGTGATTTTGATCGTCATAACTGGGATGAGGAGGTGTTACTGGTATCCACTGGTTAAAGACAAGGATTCTGTGTTAGACATTCCAAAATGCTGAGGACAGCCCACAACAAAGGAGCATGTCTTCCAAAATGTCCACAGTGCTGAGGCTAAAAAACTCTAGGCTGTGGGATACAGAAACTGAACTAGACATATGCAATATACAACCATAAACCTGTTGCCCCTAACCCTCACATTAGCTAAGTAGGCATCAGGCATTAAAACAGAATTGTTCTGCTAAAAGACTTCTTACCACATGGATAAAGAGAAATGGGAACTGATACACTTCTTGAGGAAATTTATTTTGCAGGTTGTCTTGAAACCTGTGTCCTTCACAACGGATACTAGTTTCAGAATCTACCAAAGTCCTCTGCAATGTCAATATATTACCTGGTTTGACTAGATGATGAGCACTGAATTAGCATAAGATCCCTTTGGCTTGTGGCAGGAAAATGAAACACTCCATGCATACATGCTGCTGAGGGTGGGTCAGTTGATTATGAGACACTGATTAGTAAAGTAATAAAGAGGGAGAAAAACAATTATTTTGATGGATAGATGAACTCCAGAGTGTGTATACTAATTTAGTTATTTAATTTTCATTACACATATGAAAAAATAGAATTTAATACTATGCAGATTTCTTTGGGGAGTTTCATTTTTAATTAGATATGACTTGAGCTCACTCTTTTCCCACTGCTGAAATAATATGCATACTCAGTGTCTGTGTGTACATGTGCATACACATGCACATCTAAGCAGGCTATTGCAACTTTTTATTTCTTTACACTTTGACCCAGATGGGCATTCAATGGAACACAAATAAGTCAAAGAGACCTTGGACTTACTGCAATTGAGCTCATTTATTATATGTTATATATGCACCCCACCCCCAACTTTTACAGCTTCTTTTCCATTTGGTTTTCATGATTTTAAATCTTCATCTACAATGAAAAATGAACCTCTTTTTTAATTTAGAATTTAGGGAACAATATGTAGACAATCAAATGTTCATGGCATACTTTTCAAATGTTAAGTAAAGTCTTCTAAAAGATCAATTTGTTTATACTGACAGAATCTTACCACAATGTCAAGTGGCCAGCCAGCTATATAGTCTTGCTACTAAGGTGATATTAAGCATTTGGGAAGTAAAAAAAAAATCTTTAAGGTTTTTAAAATTTATTTTTTCAAAAAAACATGGCTATAAAAATGGCTCACCAGTTACAGGCCTTTGTCACAAAGAATAAGGAGGTGATTTTGATTCCTGGGACACACATTGAGGAAAGGCAGAACTGACTCACTCCAGTTATCCTCTGCTCTCTACACTCTCCACATTTACTCCATGGAGCATGTTCACACACACACACACACACACACACACACACACACACACACACACACAAAAGAATTAAAAATAACTAAAAAATAAAAATTAGAGAAATAGCCGGGCGTTGGTGGCGCACGTCTTTAATCCCAGCACTCGGGAGGCAGAGCCAGGCGGATCTCTGTGAGTTCGAGGCCAGCCTGGGCTACCAAGTGAGCTCCAGGAAAGGTGCAAAGCTACACAGAGAAACCCTGTCTCAAAAAACAACAAAAAAAAAAATTAGAGAAATAAGTTAAAATCTATAAATCTCAAAATCACAATTTGATTCACTGTACAAAATTAAAAATTTTTATTCAATTATATTTCATTTTTATAATTAAAAAAGGCAAACCAATACTGCAAACTCATGTGGATCAGCTACACAAATATGTACAAGCAAATCACGATCAAACACACATGTCAACAAGGACAGAAATTATAAGGAGGGAAAGAGAACTGGGACATGATTGGAAGTTAGCAATATTGTCTTCATTTTTACTGGTTTATTTCACTTAGTTAAATAATTTTTAAACAAATTATGATGGAATATGGACAATAGTTATTCCCCTTGATGTATGAAAAGATGTCTGTGTATATGGAATTTAATTCACTATAACTTTAATATTTCCATTAGTTAAAATTATTACATCAAGAAAGCAAGATAATTATGTTTGTTTTTTAATTATTCAAAGAGAAACAAGACCATATATACAAAATAGATTATAGAATAGTTATGGGTTAACTGTACAGTCTAAGAGAGAGGGAATTAAGAATCAATGTTAGAGAGATAAGTAAAAGATATAAAAGATAAGGTAAAAGCTACAATCTGTAGACTTATAGAGGTGACATCGAGGAGGGGTCTAGGGGGATGTATGGATATCCCTGAGAATGGGAAATAGAATAGATTTTACCTGTGGACTGGGAGTGGTTGGGGAAGGGAGCAGGAGGGATCAGGTGAAGAAGTGGAGAGTGGAGAGAGAGAGAGAGAGAGAGAGAGAGAGAGAGAGAGAGAGAGAGAGAGAGAGAGAGAGAGAGAGCAGGGAGAGACTGTTGGAATTGGGAGGCTTGGGGAGGTTGTATGGAAACCTAGTTCAGTGGAAACTCCCAGAAACCTATGAAAGTGATCCTAATGAAGACTCCAAGTGATGGGGGATATGGAGTTTCAACTGGCCAACTCTTGTAGCCAGGCAAGAACTCCAGTGGCAGGTCAGGGTGGCATTCAATTAAGTTGCTGGCCAAGGGAGTCCCATTGAAATCCCCAAACAATCCAGCAATCCAGGCTAAGACAAAGGGTTGCTCTCCACAAACTGACAGTGGAGCCCCCTTGCCCGGGACAACATCCAAACAGCTCATTGAACATGGAGAATTGAGCTGGTGCATACATGGAGCCCTCACCCACATGTTCTAAACTCTTTGGTGCAGGTAGGTACTCTGCTGGCTACCAAAGGAGAAATGTGGTCACGAACTGAGCCACAAAGTCTTTGCCCTACACTCTGTCCTGCCTGCAAAACACGCTATGGCAGTGGTGGCACAGAACTTGTGGGAGTAGTCAATCAGTGTCTGATTTGATGTAAGGCTCATTCCATGAGAAGGAACCCGTACCTGGCACTGCTTGGATAACCAAGAATCAGAGACTAGATAGCCCCGAGATCTAGGGTAAAATCAAACAAGACTGATCTAAAAAAAACAATCAATAAGCTTATTCCTAGTGATATTCGGCCATACTCATAGATCAATGCCTTATCAGTCATCATCATAGAGGCTTCCTCTGGCACCAGATAGGGACAGATTCAGGGACGCACAGCCAGACGTTATGCAGAGAGAATCTAAATGGAGAGCGCCATTAAGTCCCTCAGAACTCACAGAACCCAATGGAAGAGGAGGCAGAAAGATTGTAAGAGTCAGAGGGGATAGAGGAAACCAAAAGAATACGGACATGTGCCTCAACTAAGGAAGGCACCTATGAGCTCACAGAAACTGAAGCAGCAAGCACAGGGCCTACATGGGTCTACTCCAGGTCCTCTGTATACATATTACATCTATTAACTTAGTACGTTTTTGGGACTCCTGACCTTGAGCAGAACGGGTCTTTGGCACTTGTGCCTGCTCGTGAAACCCTTTTCCTCCTGTTGGGTTGTTGTGTCAAACTTCAATATGAAAGTTGTTACTTCATCTTATATTTTCTTTTGTCAAGTTTGGTTGTTATTCATTAGAATCCTGTTCTTTTCTAATGAGAGACAGAAAAGGAGTGGATCTGGAGAGGAAGGGAAGTGGGGAAGAACTGGAAGGGGTGGAGGGGGCGGAAAGTATAATCAGGATATATCATATGAGAAAAGAATATGTTTTCAGCAAAGAAAAGAGATATAGGTACGACAGCTTAAACAAAATAGTTGTTAAGAATTAAACAGTGTGTAGTCTGAACAAATCAGAAAACAAAGAAGAAAGGATAGCAGTGGGAATGACCAGACTAGTGTGCTATTACAGAGTTTTCACAAGTAATAACCCAAAGAAGATCTGATGAAAAGGAAGAGCCAAAGCTAGTAGATGTGTTCAATGGCCATTGCAGCAATTGTATAAAACAAGGAATAATGGTCTGCTAAATTAATAGAATGACAGTGGATGAGAAAAAATAAAAATAATGTATATAGCACCCCAGTTAGAGGTGTAGACTCATGAGCCCCTCGCCCTATGAGCTAGAATGTTGATAGGCTTGATCCCACATAGGTCTTGTACAGGCAACTGTAGTTGCTGTGAGGTCATGAGTGCAGTAATTCTGTCAAGTTCAGAAGGCATTGTTTCTCTCCAGTGCTCTCCAGCTGGCCCTTCCACTCCATCTTTTGTGATAGTCCCTGACTCTTGGAGAGGTGTAATATAGAAGTCCCATTTGAAGATAAGCACCCCACTGATAGTAATAATCTATACTTTGACCAGTTGTGAGTTACTGTATAAACTACTAACCACTGTACAGAGAAACCTCTCTGATGAGGTCTGAGAAACATGTTAATATGTGAGTAGAGGGGTACAAATTTAGAGATTAGACCTAAGCATTTCCTTTCTCTTCTGGAAGTGAATAATAAAGGCTGTTGTGTGACAAGACTTGTCCTGGAGAGACACAATACAGAGGTCTACTCACTCCAGATAGGAAACTCACAACAGATCAAAGTAGGGATAACACCAAAGTCCAACTTGATGAACTTGTGTTTTATTGGTTTACTGTAATATAGGCAAGTGTTACTGGAGCAGAAATGACTCAGCAACAACTGCATCACTAAATCTTACCTCAGCACAGGTTCTGTGAGACTTGACTTGTTTGAGAGTGACTCTCAGCAGCTTGGATTTTTTTTTACTCTGAAAGGGAGGGGCCTAGTGAATCTAGTTAATTTCAGGGACTTCCTGAAGTTATTTTGAGTAGTTTACCTTCCCTCTTAAGGTCTTCCCTGCAGGATGTTTTATGTTTTAATCTCATAATAAACTGTTAAATAACAATGGCTTAGGTGGGCATTAAGACGATAAGAGTAAAAGATTCCTACAGAGGAGAAAAATGTCATCAGATGTCTCCAAAGGCCGCTCAGGGACTGCCACTGTCGGAGAAGCAATCCCTCACTCTGAAGACATCCATAATATTCTGAGAGAAAGTTTGAACAAAGAAGGCCATGCACTATTATCCTTTTCTAATTAGTTTACAGAGTAACATGTTTCTTTGTGGCATTTCCATACATGCTTCTTTTTGATAGATTCATCTACTCCAACTACTCCTGTAAATACTTCCCCTACTATATGCAGATGTGACTTTTGCCCCCAGTATCCCTCTCCCTCTTTAATACTTCATATGTACTGATACCCTCCCCATTCTCCTCTAATATCCTACCTTTTCCTATCCCAGAGATCCACTTAATGTTTCATGGTCATTATTGATATGTACAATTTCCTATAAACACATAATTAACAATTAGAAGCTAGGATCTGCATTTGAGATAGAACATATATTTGTCCTTCAAATACATAAAACTTCCAAATGCATATTTGGCATAATTTTTGGAGGTAACAGTAACCCTGCCCACATATTGAAGTGCATGGTTGTGATACATTTTAACTGTTTAGATCCCTTTGTCAAAAGCACAAATAGTGGTTTGTTTTGAAGTGTGGGTACAGCTTCTATAGCTCTTAGAAGAGTTGCTGCCACATTAATATTGAAATCCAAGACTTTCTTTGTCACAGAACAGAACACCAGGCTTCCATGACTACTTCGTATTAAATACAAGAGAAAGCAGGCGAGCTCGAAGGTTAGACGTCTTTCTTCTTTTCTTTCCCCCTGTCACAATGTTCATTGCTCCCTACAGTCTGATATAGACACTCATTTTCTCTTTCCATAATTAAATCAAACTAAGGTGTTGTTCTTCTAGTCACAAATGCAGTGGTATTTAATACTTTTCATTGTAATAGTTTGAAGTAATAATATTCTACATTGTCCCTTCATAGGATAGAAATTATTTCCCTGAGCTCTATTTTGTAAACAATACAGACATTTGATCAAATTTGTTAACCATGTGTGTTCCTTCTGCTTCAGGAAGGTGAAGTGTGGTGAGTTACATTTGGAGTTTTACATTAATTTGTAAAGTATTGAGTTAAAATAATGTAATTTGAAGAACATGGTTAATACATGAAAAAAAAGACACTCCTCAAAGCAAAAGTCAAAAAACATAAATTCTGTGCCTCATAGACCTTCAAAAACTTAGAGTGTATATTACAGATGCCCAGCACAGATCATAATGTTTAGCATCATAGAGATAAACTGTGACTTTTTAAAGGTCACATATTTACTCAGCATCCTTGTTTTAGCTGGAAAATTCAATATAAACTACTTAGTACTTATTTCTTTGGTAAATAAAATAAATTGTCATCATTTGATAGCAAGTAATGAGTATTAATTTATCTATTTTAAGTTCCTTCACTCTTCTACCATCAGATCATGTTATCCTCTGTATAATCTGACATTGCATTCACTGACTAATCTTAAATGCATATCACTCTAGGGGTAATTGTCTGGAGAACACTGAAGTTATTTTTATTCAAGGTTATATATACATACATTCATATATATATATAATAAATTAACCAATGAAGAAAGTTGACCATGGTCAGGAAATCTGTAGATGTTCATACAATTGATGTTGACAGTGATGGGGAAACAGGAGAGCTTATTCACTACTGGTGGGAGTATAAACCATGGATGTCAGTGCAGAGGTTTCTCAAAAAATAAAAATGGAAGTTCCATGCAAGTCAGCTATAAGACTCCTAGGAATAGAACTAAAAGATCTATATCCAACCTAGGAGATACACGCACATTCATTGTTTTTCTATTCATAGTATCAACAATTACTCTAGTATGTTTTAACTTAACTTTATTCCACTATATTTCACACCTCAGAACTTGATTCACTCACTTGTATACATACCAATATAAAAATATCTGGCTAAAACATCTAGGGGTTATGTTGACTGGGGAATTTCATATTCCTCTCTTAGTAAAATGGAAGAATCAAGTTCAGTGTTAGGGCAAACATATCCTAAGTAAAATAAAATTATTTCAGTGCATTATTTTAAAATAAGAAGTTTTATATAAATATACTACATTACATTCCAAAGAAGTCAAATTTTTTAATAATTATTCTTATTGTTTCAATAGCTATTGAAGTTCTCCAACCATGTCTAAGGAGGAAGTTGTCTCCTTACAATGACAATTATATTCCATGTTATTAAAGCTTCTTGGTTAATTGTTTATCACATCAAAATCTAAATAAAGACTAACTATATCCTGTTATGTGATTCCTTTCATCCAATCTCTTATGGAATAAGACATTGCATTTTTCAAAGTAAGTTCATTATACACTATTGTTTGAACCTTATACTGGTGTACTTTCAGTATTTTGTTTCCCAGTGTTTTGATTTTGGTTAATTTGGTTTTTGTATTAATGAATTACTGAGCATCAAATATTTCTGGTAATTTAGAAAATCATTTCACCAGAGTTGATGACAAACTTGTATTAGGCTCCTTGGAAGCTAATATTTAAAGTCCACTTAACCTGTTTTCATTGAATCATCTTCAGGATGACTGTGATCCCTGAACTTTAAGTTTGGATTTCTATAACATAGAAATCACCAACCCCACCAAAAAAAGACAATAACCAGGTGGTGGTGGTGACTCCTGTAATCCCAGCACTCAGCAGGCAGAGGCAGGAGGATCTCTGTGAGTTCAAGGCCAGTCTGGTCTACAAATCCTATCTCGAGAAAAAGAAAGAAAAGGAAAGAAAGAAAGAAAGAAAGAAAGAAAGAAAGAAAGAAAGAAAGAAAGAAAGAAAGAAAGAAAGAAAGAAAGAAAGAAAGAAAGAAAGAAAGAAAGAAAGAAAGAAAGAAAGAAAGAAAGAAAAAATCACCAAAGTTAATGACTTTCAAGATTTACTTTCTGCCAGGGACCAGCCTCAGCAGTTTCAGGGGGCTGAAGGATGGGATACCTGGAAGGCACAGTAACGACTCAGAGACAGTGCTTGTGCAAACTGACAGGTCACTTCGGGCTTCTGCAGTTGCTAAGTAGCTTCTCTGCTACAGTTTCTTTAGCTTCCCTAGCTTCTCTTAGCTTCTGCTTTTGCCCTGGTAATCTCAGTCTTTTATGATCATAAGCAAGGGGGAACAGAAAGAAAGGGGAAATCACCCAATACAAAATGTTCTCATGATTCCAACGGTTATTCTTAGAAAATCACCAATATATTCTTCATCATCTTTTACTAAATACAGAAACTATCCCAGATTTAACATCAAAGCAAGCATAATCTATTTTTATTATTAATGATTATACAATCTTCTGAGCACTTGACCCAAAGCCTAGCAACATGCAATTTTGCAAAAAAAGGTAAAAATAAGAACAGTGGTCAATGTACCAGACAGTCATTTCCTTCTCACACAGTCTGCTCCAACCTCAAGACCCCTGCAGCGGCCTAAGTTCCTCCTCATCCCTCTGCAAACACCAAGCCCCATGACTGGTGGGCCACAATGACCTCAGACAAGAAATCTGTCCCTACAAGTCAGTAACTTCTGTCCTTCTATATCTCAACAATTCCAAGGAAGACCTGATCCAATTTTCAGAGCTTCTACGAAAGGAAGCTCACCTTTTCTGGCAGCTCTTTAATCTAGGAACCCAATAATACTTGCAGCAATCACTCTAACCATTGCCACATTGTCTCCACACTCCTTCAGGTGGAATCAAAATATCTGGATTAAAGTTGCCATCTCCCTTTCTTGGTGGAAGCCACTATTTTCCTCCTATTCTAGGGTCTCACACTTTTAGTTTGTCATCCCATCTATATGTTACTCCGTCCACAGTCTTCAGTCAGTACCCCTTAGGGTCTCAAGTTTTACACAATACCCTTGGAATATCCTCAGAAACTGAATTATTCATCATGGCCAATTTGAGTCCAGTGTGCTGATATACATCATACCATGTGCTCTAGTTGACCACACATTTGGTACAGTTTATCCAAGCCTGAAAAGCTTCCCCAGGCTGCAGGTTCTTTTCCATGAACTACATAACTGCCTTAACCACAGCCTGGGAGATCATCTCTGTATAATTTCCTGTGAAATTTATTTCACTCCTTTCCTGTATCACAGAAATCACCATTGATCTAGGAACACAGAACATGGAGATCAGATGGAAGAAAAAGACTAGTATTACAAGAAGTATTTATATGGAGGAGGACATGACATATGCACACCATAAAGCATGACCTTGGGAAAAGTAGGCATTTCTGCCTAGGTCCTCTAGAGGCATGCTAAGCAGAAGATGCAGAAGGGAATGCACAGAGGGTTGATGGTCCACAATCTCGGGTCCCCTTTTCTCCAGTCTCTACTGGCAGCACGTCAGCCATCTTATATGCCATTCCCAGCAACTTTCTGATGTTTAATTTAACTCCTATCCAAGAATTTCTGTAATGCTTCATATATTTTGTAAAATAGAGTCAATTAACCAAATGTTCCTAAAATATTACTATTTTTCTACATTACTTCCAAGTGAACTTTTGGTTTTCCCATATCTCAAATGTCATCACATGCAGCTTAGTTGTTTATTTACTTGACTGATGGGGGTATTTTTACTTTTATTGCACATGTTTGGTAATACAGAAAAATTATTTGTGCATCATAACATTTTCATGTACCTACTCAGTTCTTTCACTACACTGTAAAACACTGAAGGAAGCTATTTTTAATCAGCTTCATTACTTTCCATCTTTTTTACACCTTTTCATTACTACTCTGTTGCACAAGTTGTCACAGAACAGACTATAAATTGAGTTCACAACATCATATGCCTTCTTCCTCACCAGCAAACTTTTTTTTGTTTTTTTTCAAGAACTCACAGAGATCTGCCTGCCTCTGCCTCCCGAGTGCTGGGATTAAAGGCATGTACCACCACCGCCCGGCCCGGCCTTTTTTTTTTTTTAATAGACAGCTCATATTCTGTATACGTGATCTCAGAGAAGGAACTGTCCTCCATTCAGGACAAACATGATGATACTTTCCCATTGTGTGTAATTAGTTTACTCATCAACATTGGATAAAATTCTGAAAAATAAGACTTGGGGTGATTATCTCAGGGTTTTGCTAGAAGAAGCTTATTTATTTATTTTTATTTTGGTTCATTATATACCCACAAAACAGGTATGTAACCTTTGGATATTGGTAGGTAAGGACACGATGCTCCCATAAGAATTTTGGCAAAAGAAGAAAATCCTGTGTCCATAGTTCAGAAAATCATAGAGAAGAAAGATAAAAAGGTTCTATGATAAGAAGACTAATGGATACCTGAGACCAACTTCTAGCTCTTCCAGATTTGTGTCTCTGGGGTAAGCAATCACTTGTATTTGAATCAACATGGAGAAGATTCAGCTACTGGCAATCTGAAGTAATTTGATCATGAAACATCCATAGTGCAAATACGGGAACCATCTGAGAAATTGTGAATCAGGCTTAAAGGAACTCGAGTGGTGAAATGGTAGACATGGGTCTGGGAGGCAAATTTCTAGTTCAGCATCCTTTCTTATACATTATGAAGCTTTTGCTAAAGATTGGTCCTTGAGTAAATTATTGATTAGCAGTGTGCTATGTATTAGCAAAGTATGTAAAGTGCTGCATACCATAATGAAGCCATATGCGTACAATTTTTAGTATAACAGTAGAAAACAGCCCTTCTAATGAGTCAAAAATATTTGTCAACTATTGCCAATATTACGTGAAAATCTCACAATCTACATATGATCTACATCTACCATAGAGCAGAGATGTGTAAGCAGTGCACAGTAAATTTTCTTTAATTTGACTCTTTTGTGTGTGTGAAGTGAGTATATGTGTACATGATTGCAGATACACTTCCATGTGCATGTACCTGTATATGGAAACCAGTGGGGGTCAATGGCAGGTATCTCACATCTTAGTTTTTACAATGTCTCACTGAAGATAGAGGGAACCTGTGGCGGTATTGTGTTCCCCAAAATATTGTGTACCCTAATAAACTTATCTGGGGTCAGAGAACAGAAAAGCCACTAGATACTTAGGGTAGTCAGTGGTAGCATACGCCTTTATTCCTAGCATTCCAGAGGCAGAAATCCATGTGTTCAAGGTTACAGCCAAGCATGTGACTCACGCCTTTAATCCCAGAAAGCGAGCCTTTAATCCCAGGGAGTGGTGGTAGAAAGCAGAAAGGTATATAAGGCGTGAGGACCAGAAACTACAAGCTTTTAGCTGGTTAAACTTCAAGCTTTCAAGTAGCAGTTCAGCTGAGAGCCATTGGGATGAGGACACAGAAGCTTCCAGTCTGAGGAAACAGGACCAGCTGAGAAGTTGGCCAGGTGAGGTTAGCTGTGGCTTGTTCTGCTTCTCTGACCTTCCAGCATTCACCCCAATAACTGGCCACAGGTTTGATTTTATTAATAAGACTCTTTAAGATTCCTGCTACAGGAAACCTCTCATCTCTAATTTAAATCACCCATCCTTGCCAGCTCTGGAGTTACAGATGATAGGGGTTTTTTTTGTTCAGGTCTTAGGCATTCAATCACATTTGCCATGAGTTCGTGTGTTCAGTGGTCCAGTCATGACTGTTAAACACTATTTTTCTTCTGATATCTACTCTTTGGGTTCTCCCAATGTTTTTGGCCCCTCTTTCACAAAGATGCCTATGTTTTGCAGGAACAAGTGTAACACAAATCATCAAGAAATGAATACTTTACATTATCTCATTCTCTGCCCATTAAGCCTTGTGTGTCTCTTCATTAATCACCATCTATCACAAAAAGAACCTTCTCTGATGAGGACTGAGACACACTAATCTATGGGTAATAAAAACAAGAATTTAGGAGGTATTTAATTACCTTGTCCATTCAGCATAATACTATTGGAGGCCTGAGACCTAACTGGCCACAACTGACACATGGTACTTCATGAAAGTAAAAGGCTTCTGTATGGCAAATGACGCCATCATTTAAGTGAAGAGATAGCCAACAGAATGGAAAAAATCGTTATCAGTTCTACCTCTGAAAAGGTGCTATTATCCAGAATATACTCAATAACTACATACCAAGAAAGCAAACAACTCTGTTTAAAATTAGGGCTTGTAACTTAAATTAATCAGGGTTTTCTAAAGAAATAGAACTGATGGGGTATTCATATATTATTAGAGTGGCTTACAGGTGGTTTGAGTAGTCCAACAATGAATGTCTCCTAACAGAAAGGTCAGGTAACTGGTAGTTGTTTGGTCCACAATACAGAATGTTTCAGCAGTTCCAGTCTGATGCTAAAGTCCTATGGAATTCCTAGAAAGCTGCCTTTCTTTAGTCTGCTTTGGAATTCTGGAGAAGGATGTTCTCCCACCATGGAAACAATGTCTCAGGAACAGGTTAGATGAACTTGCCAGTTAGAGTGATGGCAAGAAACAAAGGCTTCTGTCTTTCATGTCCTTTCCTGTGGGATTCCACCAGAAGGTACAGCCAGATTAGGTGTGGGTTTTCTGACTTCAAATGATCCAATCAAGTAAATCGTACACAGATATGCTCAATTACTTGGGATCTACTTGATTTCACACGTAGTCAAAGGACAACCAAGATTAGTCATCACAATGCCACCCCTCATTAACTTAACATACAATCACATCTCTTTAGATCATGATTATTTTCAAATTAAAATAATAACCAGGTCATAATTTCATCTAACATGATATAAATATCCCATGTATAACTGAAAATGCAGTATGTACTTTAGAATAGGTAGCAATGCTCCTTAAGGACATTCTTTTAGTGTATCATAACTTAAATATTATAACCACTGATATTATCTTAATTGATTTGCTTTACATAATAAAGAAATATAGTAAAACACAAAAATTGCTTAGTGACTGTATATGTATGAATAAAAAATGTTCTTTACAAAATAGTAAAGAAATGCTCATGCCAGTTACAAATCATGTTTCTGCAACTACTCTCAGGCCTTGTAGCTGGTCGTCATGAGGAACCTCCTCTGCTGCCCATTCTACTTTTCCTCCACCCTCAGCAAGCATCACAGCAGGTCTTTGATTCTTTTTCTAAAAAAGTGACCCACACCTTCAATCCTGAGGTGTCTATGCCATTTTGTTACCCTTCCTGGATCAGGCTGTTGTAGTTTCTCTTTGGCTTTAATGACAGGAAGGATCTCTGGGTGTACTCCAGAAGTAATCATTTTTTACCTCCATTGTTGAATAACAATCCAATTCCCCCTGGATAGTCTGGATCAATCACTCCTAACACTGTTATTCCTTTCTTAATCCATAGGCTTAAGAGCGTAAGAAGCCCAAAGAGGCCAGGGAGATGTCTGAGCTTCCAGTTCAATGGAATTTTGTTCTATCTTCTGACATGAGTACTCCCCCATCTGAAGCCAAAACTTCTAGACAATCAGAACTTAAGGTTGTGTGAAGAAATCAATTTTTTTTCCTAGTGGAGCTCTAGGGTGATAATGAGTGAAGTCATTCCCATTTCCATTCCTTGATTCCTGAACCCATGAATGTTGTCTGTGGGAGAAACCATTCCATACATTGGATACTGATTCAATGCATATACAACATTCTGGAAAACCCTGTCCCAGCCCTTCAGGATACTGCCGCCTAATTGGCACTATAAGTGTATCTTCAAAAAAACATTCCACATTCTATCATGCAAACTGTTTCAGGCTGGAGGGTGACATGGAAAAACCAGTGAATTACATGATTGTGGGTCCACTCTTGCACTTCTCTGGCTGTGACATGAGTTCCTTAGTCAGAAGCAATGCTGTGTAAAATATAATTATGGTGGATAAAGCATTATATAAGTTTGTGGATGGTAATTTTGACAGAAGCATTATATGATGGAAAGGCAAATTCATAACCAAAATAAGTACCTATTCAAGTGTGGAGAAAGCACTGCTCTTTTCACCAAAGAAGTGGTCCAAGGTCGATAGCTTACTACAAAGTTTCTGAAGGACACTATTGTTCAAATGAAGAGGCAGCCTACAGAATGGGAATGGTCTCTCAGCTATACACCTGAAAAAGCATTAGTGTCTAGAATATGCAAAGAACTCTAAATACCAAGAAAGCAAAGAACCCAATTAAAAAACTAAGGCTTGGTAGTAAACAGATAGTCCTCTGATGATAAAATACAATGAGTCACAAATACTTTTTAAAATGTTCACCATCCATATCCATCATAAAAGTGCAAATTAAACCTACTTTGAGACTTTGTCTTATAGTCAGAAAATGACTAAGATAACAATAAATGCTGATGTAGATGTGGGGAAAAGGGGACACTTATTCACATTGGTGGGAGTGGAAACTGGTGCATCTACTATGGAAATCCATGTAGAAGTTCCTCAAAATTCTTAAAGTAGCTCTACCATAAGATGCAGCTCTGTGATCCCTGGGAATATTTCTCAAAGATGTTTTATCCTACCTGTGCATCCATGTTCATTGCTTTCTGTTCACAATAGCCTGAAAATGGAAACAGAACGTATCATCATCAACTGATAAATGGATAAGGAAAATGTGGGGTATTTACACAATTAAATATTATTAAAGTGTAAGGAAATTTCAAATTATCAGGTAAATGGATGAAGCTGGAAATAATCATTCTCACTAAGGTAACCCAGACTCAGAAAGACAAACACTACATGTTTTCTATCAAACATAGATGCTAGACTCAAATCTTTAGATAAGATTGTTAGCATTGGGATGACCATAGCAGTCTGGGAATTAGTACAGGTCCACAGGGGAACTTTCAAGGGAAGGGGAATAGAACACAGAAAGTATATAGGAGAAAGAAAGAGTAATAGAATAGGAGAGGTTAATTGAGGTAGGAGGTAGGAGGACTAGGTAGAATGAAGAGATATAATTTTTAATAAAGACCTATGAAAAGCCATATGCAAATACTACACTATAGAAGATTTCTAAAATTAAGACATATACATGTATAAAATGAGTTTAAGTGGAGTTACCCAGTAATTGGGGATGGACAATGCCTCTCCCAGACACCACAGGCTGTTAATTAAGAAGCCCAATGCTGACTATGTGTTACCTCTTATTGGGCAATGCCCACGTGGCGACCTGGGATTGGCTGCCCAGAGCCTATATAAGGCCAGGAGAGGCTTTGCCCGGGGGATTCTTCAGAAGTCAGAATATTGTTCAAAGGCCTGAATAAATTGCAAGAAGAAGAGCTCGGTGTTGTGTCTTCCTTGTTGGACGAGGGGGGCGCGACAATCAGGGGGTATACCGGAAATCCTCAGGAAAAGTGAGGAACCGCGTCCAAAGTGGGGTAAGTCCTCAGGTAAAATGGGGAATCATGTCCAAAGTGGGGAATAGTCCTCAGGTAAAGTGGGGATCCGAGTCTAGAGCGGGGATTGCTCTTCTCTATAAATAAAGAGAGAGCGGGATTCAAAAGGCCGCGACTAAAGCGGAAGGTTAAAAGTATAAGGTGAAGCTGCTAATTTCTAGCTTGAGAACAATTATGGGCACTTCTTCATCGCACCCAATTTTTTTGGCTCTTAGTGAGCTGCTCTTAAGACCGGTGTGGAAGCTAGTAAGAGGTTGTCTTGAGGATCAGAGATGTAGTGAAGCGGTTGAAGGGGGACAGACTGCATTAGAAATCTTGGGAGAGGAGAGATCAGAAAAGCCCTTGTCGGATGAGACAGAAAGTAAAAAGAGAGAAAAGGAAGGTATAGGGTAGTAATATAGTGTAGGAAAAACTTAGAAGTGTAAGATTGTGTAGAAAAATAAGTAAGGCAACTAGACAAAAAAACACTCCAATTTTCTAACTTTGGGGGCTGTGAACGCAAGCTGGGGAAATCTGTCTTTGGGCTTTAAGGGTAGTAAAACTCTTCTTTGAGCTTATTGGGGAAGAAAAAAGTTTCCTATGGAAGCTTTTCTCCTGGGAACAGCTGAAATGCAAAGTCCAAGCAGCAGGAGAAAGTAATTTCTCCCTGAGGCAAAAATGGGGGTGTAAAGTTCAGACAAATTAGAATCACCTGAAGATATTAGTATGGGAATCACCTGTGAGCCCTAAGGGTGATTGCCTCTGGCATAAGCTCTGTCCTTGAGCACCCAGATAGACAAACAAGCAACCCACTGGGGGGATTGCGCCAGGTGAAGGCCTGATGAGGCAAAACACCTGTCCTAATGGGAGTTTAGAAATGACAAAAACCTCCCTTGTTAGATTTTCAGTCTGTACGCAAACCAGACCCTGAAAACAAAAACGGACAAAAAACCCTACCTTCAGTAGCAGGGAAAGCCGCCACTGTAGTGTCAGAAACTGTTTCTGGGGTAGAGGGGATAAACTGAGGCCAAACTGAGAACTGTCTGGGAGAAAGACTCTGAAGAAACAGAAGGGACAGATTCCTCCTCAGAAAATACACGACCTATGAAAGCTGTGAAGAGTTTGAGGCAGATTGGGGGGAAAGAAAAAAGTCCCTACCTCTAAAGGCAGCTAGCAGAGGTACAGAGCTACAGATAGATACCTGAAGTTCTGCATCTGGGGTGGTAAAAAACAAGCAAAATGAGAATAAAATCAGTGGGAGAAAATCTCTCTAAAAGAGCTATGAAAAAGCTGTTATGAATGTTTTTCACTGACTGGCTAAGGCAAGCACAAGCCCCGAGGAAAGTTGCTATCGGAAATGCCAGCCTCAATGTGCGCTAAAGAGGCAGGTGCAGTTCTGATTTTGGGCCAGTGTCTGATGGAGAAACACCTGTTAAAGCCAGTTGAGGAGAGAATAGAAACCTCCCAATGTCCCATAATTAAAAGTGTAAAATGCTTGTTCAAATCTCCCGTTGCAAAAGCAAAAACGTTGTTCAAATCTCCTAGGCAAGAATTTGTAAGCAAGTCTGGTAAAAGGGAACCAGTCGACTCTCAGACCCAAAAAGAACTATAGGAAATATTATTATGGACTGATACAGTGAGAAAATAAGAGTTCGGAGCTGTGCCGCTTTTGGCTTTACTAGCGTCTTTAAAAAAATACTTTATATCACCTAATAGCTGTGCTGTATTGACGAAGAGCTTTACAGCAGCTAAATACGGTACTTTCATGCTCACAGTGAAGTGAAGTTTTTTGGTAGAACGAACCAAAAGTACTGCTGTAATAGAAACGTTTGTCTAAATTGAGGCACTTATAGGGGAGCTATTATAAATTTGGGTGAAGGGACAGCCTCTAGTTAAAAACTGTCTACCGCTGACAGTGCAACTCTGCCGGTTCAGGAACAGCTGAGAGAACTCAGCAACTTTGGGGTGTGGCTGTGTCCTGAGAATGTTACAGTCCCCTAGCAATAAGTGTCATAATTCTAAAAGACAATACTAACTAAATCCCAGTGTTTTATAGCAAAGCTGACTATAAACTCTAAAGCTTTAAAAATGATGTATGTACTTCCTGTCTAGTTAAAAGAATCTAATAGATATAGTGATAATAATTAAAAAGATAAATAAGATATGTAGTTTAAATAAGAAATAAGATAAGTATATAAGAATTGTTGCCCTATATAAGTTTGTAAAATAGATCTATAGAGTTATAAGCTTGTAAAAAGTAAAATAGATCTATAGAGTTATAAGTTTGTAAAGCTTGTAAAAAAGATACTAGTTGTAAATAAAAAATAAGATAAATATATAAAGAGTAATAAAAAATATATTTGCTAAAGTAGTTCTAGAGTTCCCTTAAGGAGTATGAATAAGTAGATGTTAATGTTATATATGAAAGAACCCGAGACACAGAAGGTAGTGTCCTTAGTAGACTGCAAAGCAGGCAGTCTGAGCGGTTTTCAAAAGTTCCAGAAGCTGCTAAGAATGGCTGATGCCAGAACCAGCGCAACAAGACATCCGCAGTTGAGATCTGTGGAAAATCGATGTAACATAAAAAACCTGAGCTAACATCAAAAACGGTACGGTTTAGAATACTACTGTACCTAAGGTCTCTGTCTGTGAGAACAAAGTTGCGGAGACGCTTGTTTGAACTAAAATTGCTAACTGCAGAAAGTTTCGGTTGTAAAACATCTCTTCCTATTTGAAGGTTAAAAAGCCCGATACCAGAATTTACCTTTTTGAAAAATTACAAAAATATTCTGGTTATATGCTAATGGTAGCCCTAACTTGCCCTGGCAGCAGCTGGAGCGACTACTACAGCCATAGCCATGACTCATACTGTCCAAACAGCACAGACCCTAAATAATCTTTCTGCTAATGTGGCACAAGCCCTGGATATACAAAAAGGGAATTAATGCTCAGTTGAAGGGTGGATTGATGGTGGTTATTGATACCTTACAAAAACAAAAGGGGGGAATAGGCCACGGCCGTACTCCTAAAGAAAAAGTATCCATCGCCTTACTTACCATAAATTTTTTGAATTTGGACATTTATAACTTGTAGATGTAACTAACCGTCTTATTAAATAAGAAACACAGAGCCAAGGTAAAGATAAAAACCCAAGAGGTCAGAGTTAGGAGCTTACCCGCGTGCTGCTGGCTAGCTTCTTCCGCCAAGAAACCTCTCCGAAAAAGGAGCTACTTCCTGTGCGTTTGTCCTTAAATAGAGTTCTGGTTCTTCCTTCTCATTGGTCATAAACCCAACTACGTGGCTGTCTCATCACTGCCTCTCTGTACAGACCTCCAGGTCTATGGTTGGTAATGAGATTAAGGGCGTGTGTCTCCAATGCTGACTGTATCCTTGAACACACAGAGATCTACCTAGTTCTGCTTGCTGAGTACTGGGATTAAAGGCGTGCACCACCACGCCCAGCTCTCGCTATGGCTTGCTAAATAACTCTGACCTCTGGACAACTTTATTTATTAACATACAAATAAAATCACATTTCAGTACAAATAGAATACCACTATATCTCACCCTTTCTAATTTAATAAAAAGAGAAAAAAAGGAAAGTTGTAACTAATAAGAAAAACTATATACAAAAGTACAATAACTATATACAATATATACAAGTGATGAATACCTAAACAATGTCTAGTCCATTTGTATTTGACAAATTCAGAGAAAATAATTCCATTACTTATCCTAATTTGGTTAAGTCCAAAATGTACCTAATTCCTTTCTATCCTAACTAATTTTCAATTATAATTAATTAATCTTTAAATATAACTAATTAATCTTCAACTCCCTCAGAGACCCAAGAAGGAAATAATATTACCTAACAAAAATAAAAACAAGAAGTGCATGCAAGCAACTTCCAAAAAAATTGTGAGTTGACAGAAACAGCCAGCCGCCTGGACAGTCACCTGAGGTTTCTCCGCAGTGTTGGGGCATCATCTTCAGCCTATAGGCTTAGCGTATCTGACAGACTCATTTGTGAAGTAAGATGTACACAAGGTCAACAGTTCAACCTCACCTTGGGTGAGAGCAGTCCATGTACCAGAAACACCTGATTTAAATTCTTGAAATTGTTGATGGTTTTTTAATTCAGCCGGGAAATTGTTGATGGTTTTTGAATTCAGCTGTCCATTCTTCATGACTATGTACGTGTGGCTTCATCTCAGCATCCCGTTCTTCTCCACATCCCTCTATTAAATGCCAGTCTTTTCCAGATTGCAAAGGCCACTTCAGGGATGGTGCCATATTGTCCTGGCCTCAGAAGATGCCTTTTGATAAAGCCATAACCACACTTGTTTTGGCAAGAATCCGTAGTCCTTTATTTCATGTCTGTCCATTTTGTCCTGTTGTCAGCAGTTGATTCAAGGATACTTTGTTGTCCAGTGGCTAACATTTGCCACAATGAAAGTTAACTCCATATGCAATTTCTTCAATGCCCATATTCTCTCTGAAGTAGATTGGTACTGCCAGGAGCCAACATGTCTCAT
>CABHPQ010154339.1:9957-39910 GCA_902168405.1 Peromyscus aztecus | reverse complement strand
GAGAGAGAGAGTGAGAGAGAGAGAGAGAGAGAGAGAGAGAGAGAGAGAGAATGAGAATGTCGGTGTGTTCCTTGCTGTCTGTCTTAACAAATTCCTCCCAAAGATTCGTCTTCACTTGGGCTCATTATGTGAAGTGCAATGTCACACGTTCTTTCTGTCGTGATGACTGGAAGATGCGTTTAGCTCCAAACTTACTCTTTTTGCAACATGGCTTTGCCTTGCTCCTGACTCAAACCCAGTAGAAATCCATCTTAGTCATTAGGCATCCTTATTACTTCAATTAGAAGCGCACAGCCACAGCAGGGGAACTGGGCTGCAGCTGGAAATAGCTCCTGCCTCTTCGAGTCCCTTCTTCCTTTGCACCTCAGAACCAGTGGAGTGGGAGTCTGCTGACTCAGCCACCAACCCTGAGGCAAGTCCAGAGAACAGGACTGTACCCCACGGCTTAGAGAGCACTGCATCTCTCCTTACCGCGACTCTTCCTTTTTCTGTGAATCTGAGCACAGACATAGGATTGGAGAGAAGGAAGGCCTAACATTTAACAACCTCCTCTCACAGCAGGGGAGAATGCAGGGGTGAGGGGCGAGCAGCAGGAGCTCCGAGCTAATTCTGAGTCTGGTTGTTGTAAGCCCTAGCAAGCCTTCCAAGGGCTCCCGCCCTCTACTCTTCGCGACTTCCTTTCTTAGGTGAGGGATCGTGTCCTGGCAATTTAGCATAAACGTGCATGCTGCTGCCCTCGGCCGCACTTACTGTCTCACAGCCTGTGAGCATGTTAGGTAAGCAGCTGGTTCCATCGACACATTTCCTTATTTTATAGATGACTATACAGAGATGAGTCGCGGAGGGGTTAAGTGACTTGCCCAGTGTCACACAGGTAGGAGGTTAGCCTTAATCCATGTGATACTGCCTTGGTTAGAAAAAGAACAACTATTTTTGAATCTTTTATCCAGTACAGGCACCTGCCTCCAAGCCTTTGCCAGCATAGCAGAGTGAGAACTGACTTCTGACATGGTCTTCTGACCCCCCTCACACAGTAAATGAGCAAAATGGAATAAAAAAACCTGTAATCATTTATCCTTTTCCCAGGCTACCTTACTAAAGATATTTTCTACTAAGTGGACCACATGTACTAAGTAACAGTCCGACAGAATCCCTGATAGGCATAAAATGAGCTTCGTCCACCTTGATGCAACCTAATGTTTGGCGTAGCCTAAGGATGCTATCAAGTGTCATTTCTGTTAGCTCAGCTCACAGTTAGTGCTAAAACCCTCCATGACTAGGGTATCATCAGGCTTCTCAAATAGATCCATAAGTGGTTAGAGAGAAAGTAGCCATCTGTGTAGTTGGTTGTTTTTACTTTGTGGCTCTTTTGAGGGCCCACCACCAAGTTCCCAAATAAATCACACAGAGACTTACTCTTACGATAAATGCCTCAGCCTTCGCTTGGCTTGTTTCTAGCCAGCTTTTCTTAACTTAAATTATCCTGTCTACTGCTGTGGGATAATGCTCTTATATACTGGTTTAATAACATGCTGACTGGCCAGTAGCCAGGCAGGGAGTATAGGCAGGGTGAACAGACAAGGAGAATGCTGGGAAGAGGAAGGGCAGAAGGAGGAGTCACCAGCCAGACACAGAGGAAGCAAGATGACAAGGCAGAACTGAGAAACGGTACCAAGCCACATGGATAACCATAGATAAGAACTATGGGTTAATTTAAGTGTAAGAGCTACTCAGTAATATGCCTGAGCTAATAGCTGAGCAGTTATAAATAATACTAAGCCTTTGTGTGTTTACTTGGCGCCAAGTGGCTATGGGATAGCGGGTGGGAGAGATTTGTCCTGACTGTAGTGCCAAGTAGGACCGGAGAACCTTCTGATTACAGTCTACCTTTTACCTCTGGGCTTCTAGCTTTCTCTATTCTATTTACCTTTCCTTTTTTATTTTATAATTATTTAATTTTACATATCAGCCACAGATTCCCTTGTCCTCCCCCTTCCCCCCCCCCCACTTATCTTTCTTTACATCTTACTCCATGGCTTGCTGTGTAGCTGGGTGGCTGGTCCCTGGTGTCCTTTCTCCTTGATTCTCCTCTGCTCTCTCTTCTCTTTTTATTCTCTCGGCCTGCCAGCCCCACCTATTTCTCTCTCCTGCTCAGCTATTAGTCGTTCAGCTCTTTATTAGACCAATCAGGTATTTTAGACAGGCAAAATAACACAGCTTCACAGAATTTTAAAAAAACAAATGTAACATAATAGAATGCAACATATCTTTGTATCATTAAACAAATATTCAACAGTACAAATGAATGTAACACATCTTAATATTCCACAACAAGTGTCTTACCATTTTAGGGTGCTCACAAACTACAGTATCAAAGATAGACACAATGGACACCTTTATAAGACAGGCAAACCCCAGTTGGTCTACAAGGTTGCTAGGGGTATTTTTTATTTTTATTTTTTAATTTTATTTATTTGTTTGTTTGTTTTTTCAAGACAGGGTTTCTCTGTGTAGCCCTGGCTATCCTGGAACTCACTCTGTATTCAAACTGGCCTTGAACTCACAGGAATCCACCTGTCTCTGCCTCCTGTGTGCTGGGATTAAAGGCATGTGCCATCACCACCTGGCTCCAGGGGTATTTTTAATCTTTCTACCTGGTGTTCTCCGGCCCACTAGCCTTTCCTTTGATTCTGTGAGTTAACAAAACTTAATCAATATTCACTGAGGATAATATTAATTAGTATGCTTTGGGGAGATAGAAAACACACTGAAAATCATTTCAACAATAAGGAAAAATTTTTCTACTTTAACAAGATGTCCCACTTACAGACATGGGGATTGACCTCAGTTTTTTACATTCATCTGGTCAGTGTAGTCACTGGCAAGGCAGCTGGTGAGACAGAAACATTAGGGGTGACAGATTGTCTTGGGTACATCAAACAACTAAGAACAAAGTCATACCTTGCAATCATGGAACAGAAATCGATCTGGGGCCAAACAAGATGGCCCGGGGGTAAAGGTGCCTGCTATGAAACCTGACAACCCGAGTTCGATCCCCAGGACCCACATGATGGAAGGAAAGAACCAACTCCTGAAAGTTGTCCTCAGCCCTCCGTGTGATGTGTTGTAGCATGTACATACCCCCATAAGATAAATAAATGTATTTTAAAATACAATTAAAAAGAAGAAATCTATCTGTTCATCTTTCAGGACCCCTTCAGATCAAGTATCTATCGTTGGCTCTGTTAAACCACTTGCAGTCAAACTCCAGGACCAGCCACTCCCAACAACGGCTGGATTTCTACAACAAACCAGAGCTGGGGGGGTGGGACATCCCCTGAGCACATGGGATGTCTAGAAAAGAAAGGGCTCATTCTAAGTGACACCACATACAGACTGCCTAGTTCGGGGACTCCTGCATTTCTATATAATAGAGATAATTTGTTTATTTGATAAGGGACTATTTTTCAGTTTAAATTACCTGAAAGGAACGCCCCTAAGGAACAATGTGCATGCACTCCTATTGGTGGTATTTCAAGGTTGGTTGCACCCGAATAAGGTGGTATCTGAGAGTAAGTAACTGATACCCCTTAATACATCCTCTAAGCAGCCCCCCATTGTACTGTGCTAACAGCCAGCCCTGCCTGTGGCAACTATTCCACAGATCTGTGTAACCACGGTGTCCTTTCTAGGAGGAAGATTTTTTGCATCTGCCCCCATTCACACAATGTGCTGTAAAACAAATGCTGAAATTTTGTTAGAAAGTTCTATACTACAGTACCAGAAAGACTGAATCTGACACTGGACAAGCTACCATCTATGTTTGGAGCGTTCCACCTCAGAAATACTTTAGAAACCAGAATTGCTTGGAAGTACCTGCCTTGGGATAGTTTAGAAATTGGGATGTTTAGGAATGTACTGATGCCACTGTGGAAAATGTACACACTTTTTAAGCCATGTATGAACCAGCTGGCGTTTCTTTCTTCTTAATTCCTGCATGAAGGAGAATTTAAAGGGTTTTTCAAAGCACAAAACTAACCCACTGCATGCAGTACACATGCAGGCAATAATGTCTCGTTTACCAAACATGTGCTTATGGGTGGAGTCAAGAATCAGTATGCTCATTAACTCTAAACTCTGGTGTGTAGTTAATTAAATTCACAATCTTGCCTGTACAATCTTATAAATTCAATGTAAAGAGGTTTGCCAATTCAACAAGAAGAGAAGGGCCAGTGGGCTGGAAGAAACCTCTAGTTGTTTAAATTTATGAGCAGTACCAGGTGGTGGTGGCACACGCCTTTAATCCCAGCACTCGGGAGGCAGAGCCAGGCGGATCTCTGTGAGTTCAAGGCCAGCCTGGTCTACAGAGCAAGATCCAGGAATGGCACCAAAACTACACAGAGAAACCCTGTCTCGAAAAGCCAATAAATAAATAAATTTATGAGCAGAAAACAAAAATGCTTGTCTCTGGGGAAAGAAATTTCAAAATAATACTGATAACCAAGTTCAGTGTCATTCTTATTAATTATATTTAATTATGTAATTAAACGTATATGCAATTATGTGTAAAATTTTAATACATGCCTTACCTCCTTTGGTGTCATAATGGCCGCCTTTTTTTCTTTTATTGAAAATAGATTTTTTTTATACAATATATTCTGAGAATGGTTTCCCTTCCCCCAACTCCTCCCAGTTCCCCTCTAACTCCCTTCCCATCCAGATCCACACCCTTTCTGTCTCTTGTTAGAAAACAAACAGGCATCTAAAGAATAATAATACAATAAAATAAGTTAAAAACAAACCAATCAGAATATGACCAAACCACCAAACAAGAAAAAGAGCCAAAGAAAAAGCACAAGAAGCACATAGATGTGGAGACAAGCGTGTTCTCACACTCTAAGAGATACCCAGTATTAGTGTTTGTTTGTTTTATAGTGGTAAGCCTTAAAAGCTAATATTTGTATCATCAGTAGACTCCTTAAAATGACAGGATTGGTGTTGAGGTTGACACTGTTCCATGAAACTATTCCAAATCAATCCAAGATTGAGCACAGCTGAATTCCAGGTGCTACAAGGTAACACGGGGGTGTCCAACCCTGCCTGCAGACATTGAGACCAAATGCCAACAGAGGAGGAAAGCACCCCGGCCATATGTTCTGTAGATCATTAGCCAGGCCCTCGAGGACAGGGTAGCATCCGGAAGACAAATAAGAGCCTGGCAAAACTTTGCAACCAGGATTCCTTGAGAGGTAAATGCTGCCTGCCCCCGCTGCCTGCCCCCACTGCCTGGCGAGTGAGCCCTTAGCAGATGGCTGGTTTACCTTTCTTAATTCACTCATGCACTTAACCTACAACAGAGAGAATTCTCAATTTCCAAACCAGATGTGCATGATTGCTTAACTCCTGGAGAACACACAAAGAAATAGCTGGCAGCTTCCTCCTTAGTGGGCGATGTTGTAGAGGTGAGGACCGGGGCTTCTCTTTGCTGCCAATGTGACTTCTATTCCATGTGAAAGCGACGAACTTTCTAACTTCTCTAAGCAAAAAAATCTCCTTTTCTTTTTCCTGTGGAAAATTCTACCTGTACATTTTCTCCCCGGGTCACAACATCCACAGTGCAGGGCTTTTTCCTTATGAATATGATCTGCCCCAGGCAGCGTGCGTGTGTGTGTGTGTGTGTGTGTGTGTGTGTGTGTGTGTGTGTGTGTGTGCTTTCCTTCGAAGGAGGAAGAGGAATAATAGACTTAATTAGCTCAGCGCTTTTCTTGAAGTGCTTCTGAAAGCACATGACAGAGCTCCATATTCAAACTACCGCCCACACTTGGATCATACACTGTTTTCTCAAAAGGGGAATGTACTGACTTATAAACAGAGATGCTTATAATACATGCAGTTATTTTTATTTTGTTTTCTATGCTAGATATGGCTTTTGCCTATATATAAATGAGGGAGGAAACAGCCTTTACAAGGGAAAATTTGTAATTCATTGCTGACAAATCCTGCTAATCATATGGACTAAATGAGTGTACTGTCAACACTAACGAGGGCTTCCGCTGCCCCTGCCCGGTGCATGCATAATTGCCTTTTTTTTTTTTATAAATGGATCTCAACATAGACTCCTTCAATGGCTAATTCTTCATACTGCAGCCTTGCAAAAATGTTTTAAGGTTGGTTCGAGTCTAGCCTCTCACCACTTCGACCATAATGCTGTAGACAGCTTTTCAGATACAATTTATCATTTGTGTTTTCTGGCTTCTGTTTGCCTTCTGAAACCTTAATTACTTAAAATCTTTAAAATATTATGTGTGTGACAGAAATCGTATCTACATAGTACATACTCTGTATTTGGTGCATAAAGAATCAACTTGAATCACAGCCCAAATGGCTCTCTTAAAGAGAGGCAGGACTCTAGAAACAAACACGTGGTCTCATAGTTGAGAGGGCTTGGGTAAGTTAACCTCTCCACAGCATAGAGCCCTCACCTGTAAGTCATAGTAATCACACCTATGGGGATTGCTGTGGTACAAAAATAGTTCATATACATCACTTAGAATAATATATAATACTCAATAAATATCGTCTTTATTATCACCAAAACACTGGCAAGCCAGTGTCTGAAATAAGTTCATGATTTAAGATAGAAAAAAAATCACAAGATATGAATTTGCTTTCAGCTGTAATACATTCTAGGAAATAAACAGAGACGTCTTCTGTGGGCTCACATTTGGACACTTGATCCCCAGTTGGGAAAGTTATGGAACCCTTGAGAAGGGAGGGGTCTTACTGGGAGAAGGATTATTGGGGGCAGGTTTTGAGGTTGCATAACACAACTACACTTCCTATTTTCTCTTTTTTTTTTTTTTGGTTTTTTGAGACAGGGTTTCTCTGTGTAGCTTTGTGCCTTTCCTGGAACTCACTCTGTAGACCAGGCTGGCCTCGAACTCACAGAGATCCGCCTGGCTCTGCCTCCAGAGTGCTGGGATTAAAGGTGTGCGCCACCACCGCCCGGCCAACACTTCCTATTTTCTGTCTCTCTTGCTTTCTCTGTCTCTGTCTCTGTGTCTGTCTGTCTGTCTCTCTCTCTCTCTGCTTCCCGACTGCCAGTCTACACTCATGTTCCTGCTGCCATGACAGACTGTATCTGCTCCAGTACTGTAAGCCAAAATAAAACCTTTCTCCCTGCAACGGCTAATCTTGTTTGTCCATGTAACTGCATCTAGAATCAGCTAACGCCCAGGCTACTGAGTACTCCTGTGAGGGAGTGTCTTCATCAGATTATCTGAAGCAGGAGGGCCCACCCCAAATCTGGGCCACATTTCTGGTGGCAGCCCACACAAAGGACACAGGAGAAGGGAACTTGCTGTTTGCCTGCTTGCCCTCGCTTTCCCTGACAAGCACATCTAGCCTGGTGCTGCTGCTATTAAAGCCAACGTCTTTAGGTTTTCAACATAGGCTGAAGACCAGCAGCTCTCCAGACCCTGCAGGACTCCAGCACCAGATCAGAACTGCAGACACGTCCAGCCGCCTGGACTGAATGACGGCCGGATTTTCAGCCCTTCCATCAAGAGAGCCATTGTTGGACTGCGGGGACCACAGCCTGTAAGTCAGTTGAATAAATCCCCTCTTAATATATATATTCATTCCGTCAGGTCTGTTTCTTTAGAGAACCCTGAGTAATACACTCCCCTCCCCATCTTGATTTTAACAGGGTATTTTGTCACAGCACAGGCAAAAAAAAAAAAAAAAAAGAACGGAAAAGACTGTAGTTAACATCTTGTGACCACAGGCAAAACTGACACCCAGACGCTAACATGGAGGAAGGTTACTGCCTGCACCCAGGAAGGAGAGCACTGGAGTCGTTGGGAAAGCAGGGTGAAGAGCAAAGGAAGCGAGGGTCTCATCTGCGAGCCTCTGCATGCTCCTGCTCACCTAGGAAAGCACTTTGGAAACAGGCGCTGAGCATGGGCAGTTACAGCCGGAGTTCAAGAAGGAGATATCACAGATACCTTCCTGGGTAGGGTGTGCTTAACTCAAGGTCGTGGGACAGGTGTCCAAAGGGTTAAAATGGTGGACAGAAACACTTCCCTGGTTGTTCATCGTGTGTTCCTCCCAAGATGTCCTAGCTGGAGGCAAAGGAAAAAGCACTTCAAGGGGATGTTATTGTAGGAGTGTATCAGACAGGGTCCTCTAGAGCAGCAGAATGGGTATATACTAAGGGAAGGTAGAGGGCCGGTTTACATGATACCGTCTAAAGAGTCCAGCAATCTCTGCCCTCGCACTGGAGGGACTGGGAACGCAGTAGCTTGAAGGGAGAAGGAAGACAAACATCTACTAACTAGAGCGTTTGGAAGCTGAGACGACAGGAGCATCCGTCTTACCTGTTCAGCCTCTGCTGGGAGTCCCTGGGGCTGCGTCACAACACTGCACATTGCATCATGACAGGACACGCAAGAGAGAGAGATCACACGGGAAAAGAAAGCCAGAGACCGGAGAAAGGCTCATCTCACTTTGGGGTATTAACTCACTCTTGTGCGAACCAAACAGGGGTCCCACAAGAATGCCCTTACTCCTGTCCCAGGGTAATCCCCTAATGACCAAACGACCTTCAACTAGACCCCGTCCACTAGATTTTATGTTTGTTTGTGCTGTTGTTGTTTGCTTTGTTTTTTTGTTGGGGAAGGGGTTGTGAGCTGGGCAAGCGCCTTCCTTACCAGTGAGCCACATCTGCAGTCTCCGTTGTTTGTTTGCTTGAGACAGCATTGCTGTACCGCCCCGGCTAGCCCAGTGAGCTTCCTGTAGCAGGTGTACATCACCACTCCTCTTCACACAGCTGTATTAGGGACCAAGCTTCCAGCACAGGAGCCCTTGGAGGACTGAACACAAGCGAACCATAACTGGAATGTGTTAGGACATGGTACAGTGCAGGAGCCCTGAAAAGGTAGAGCTTTTATGGAATGACTCGCGTTTGTTTCAGTTAATAAACTATTAGACTTAAAAGCTAATAGGCTAAGAAAGGTCTAGAAAGAAAACAGCTTTTACAGGGGAGAGAAACCAAAGTTTGGAAAGCAGAGAATCATGTGAGCGCGAGACAGATTCTTGTGACTTTATCCACTTCATCCCAGCAGCCTGGGGCGGCGTTCAGCGCTGGACAGTTCTTCCACCCACCTCCCTCCTCTCCTCCTGGCCGGCTTGCAGCTGATGCAGACTGTGTTTTCTCTGGGCTTCTTGGTTTGGCAGCTTCCAATCAGCCCCATGGGTTTAATTAGCACTTTCATGCAGACGTTAGTTCCCAAAGTGGTGTCTCCAGGGGTGACCTCTCTCTCCAGTCACATTCCTCATATCTAATTCCCCGTTAGCGCCCTGCCATACTATGTCAAAAATAGAATCCGTAAGCCTCTTCTAATTCCCATTTCTGTTCTTATTAATGATAACACTGTCACTCCCCAACCGTGTAACTTTGGGTCAGAACCTCCATCTTCTTCTTGTCTCTTTTCAGTCAAGCAATGAGTCAAACCTAATCTTGCCATACAGGTATCTTTCTTCTCTTCACTTGAGAAGAGGCCTGAACTGACCCCTGCACCTCTCCATCTAGGCTGTCACAGGAGTCATCCCGTTTTTCAGTTGATTCATGTTCCGGTTTGGATGTTCGACGTCCCCCCGCCCTCCATTGGCCCGTGTGTTTGAACACCTGGTTCCCAGCTGGCTGTTTTAGAAGATTGGAGAACCTTTAGAATGTGGAGCCTCCCTGGAGAGAGCTGGTCCCTGGAGTGGCAGACCTTATGGGCTGCAGTCTGGCCCAGGTTCCAGTCAGTGTTTCTCTCTCTCTGCCTCCTAACTACTGAAATCATGTAACCAGAAGTTCGTGTACTCTCTTACACAGTCAACAACAACAACAACAAAACATTCTTCAAGATGTTTCTGTCAGGTGTTCATGTAGTGATGAGAAAAATGGCTGATGCAGTTCTCTTTGCAGGAGAAACCAGAACTCATTCCACACAGCCGGAAATATACTGAAAGCAAATTCACTCATCCAATGCAAATTCACCAAATACCTGTTCAAGCACCAGGCAGAGATCTGGGGCAAGTGAATCAATCAGGAATGAATGAGACAAGATCCTTACTCTCCAGTGAGTAGTAACCATAAGTGAGGGACCACACACGTACATACAGCTGACTCACAGTGCAGAGTAATCCCAGCACTGTGGCTTTGGGGCAAGCTGATGAGAGTTTGAGACCAACCTAGGCTGCATAGCAAGACCCTGTTTATAAAAGAAAGCATACATAAATACATATCTTGAAAGGAAAAATCACCTTTGCTGGTTGCTTTGATAGGATGATACTTTCAACTTTGGATAGAGTCGTTAAAAAGACTTTTTTGAAAGAAATAATGGTAGGTTGAGCCCTGACTGAGCTGAGACTTGCTTCTTGCAGGAGAACCTTTTGAGAAGAGTAAGAAGGTGGAAGAAGCGTAGTCAGAGACAACTGAGAGAAGGCCTTGAAGGAGTCTGGGTTTCATCCTTAATGTGAAAGAAATCCATGGGAAAGTTTTAAGAAGAAATCAGTTGGAGCCTAGGGAAGTGGCTCGCTTGGTAAAGTCCCTGCTGTGCAAGCATGAGCTACCCAGAAGTAGCTGGCCAACATAAACTGATTTGATGAGCTTAAAGAAATAGAGAAAGAACATGAAGTTGGGTGGGTAGGGAGATGGGGATCCATGTAGGAGTAGTTGGGGAAGGGGAATGAGTATCATCAAAATATATTGTGTGAAATTCTCAAACAATAAAAATATTATTCTCAAGACATTAGTACTCCCATAGTGTGATGGCTAGTTTTATGTCAACTTAACACAGGCTAGAGTTATTTGGGAGGAGAAACATAATTAAGATAATGCCCCCACCAGATTGACTGGTGGGCAAGCCTGTGGGGCATATTTTTAATTAATGATTGATGTATGTGGGCCTAGACCACAAATGCCATCCCTGAGTCCAAGGTTCTGAATGGTATGAGAAAGCAGACCAAGCAAGACATGGAGAGCAACCCAGGAAGCAGCACTCCTCCACGGTCTCTGCTTTAGTTCCTGTCTCTGGGTTCCTGCCCTGCTTGAGTTCCTGCCCTGACTTCCCTCAGTGTAGACTGTTACTTGGAAGTGTAAGATGAAATAACCCCTTTTTCCCCAAGTTGTTTTTGGTCATGGTATTTTAATCACAGCAATAAAAACCCTAAGTCATAAAACAAGGAAGTGAAAAAAATCTGTCTAATGAAAACTTTAAGATACTGAAAAAGAAAACAGAAGACAATCCCAAAGGATGGAAAGCCCTCCCATACTTGTGTATTGGCAAGAGTAATATTGTGAAATTGGCCACCCTACCAAAAGCAATTTCAGTGTCATCACAATCCCCATCAAACTTCCAATGCAATTCCTCACAGAGATTTGAAAAATAATCTTCAATTTCATATGGAAACCCAAAAGGCCCAGTATAGGCAAAACAATCCTGAAAAATAAAAACATTGCCAGAGGTATCATCACATCAGATTTCAAGTTATTCTACAGAGCTACATTAATCAAAACAGTAGGGTGCTGGCATAAATGCAAACACATTTATCAATGGAATAGAACTGAGTATGCAAATAGAAGCCCACATTCTAACAACCATGTGATTATTGACAAAGAGGCTAAAACTACCCATTGGGGGAAAGACACTCATCAGCAAGTGGTGCTGCTCCAAATGGAAGCTCCGTTAAAGAATGAAATCTAGATCCTTATCACTCACTGCACAAAACTCCCAATAGATCAGGGCCAGATACCTGAATCAGCTACATGAAAAGATATAATTCCCAACAAGGGAATACACTTCTACTTATAGGCACAGTAAACGACTCTCAGTACAGGACCCTGGTAAGGCAGGCATTAAGACCAATAATTGTTAAAAGGGGATCCGTAATATTAAAAGTTTTCTGTACAGCAGAATTCATTATCACATGAGCAAAGAAAATGTACTATCATGTGAGTGAAGAGAACACACTATCACTGAGTGAAGAGAATACACTATCATTGAGTGAAGAGAACACACTATCACGTGAGTGGAGAGAATACACTATCATTGAGTGAAGAGAACACACTATCATCGAGTGAAGAGAATACACTATCATTGAGTAAAGAGAACACACTATCATTGAGTGAAGAGAATACACTATCATGTGAGTGGAGAAACAGATTACAGAATGAGACAAAATCTTTACAACTGTACATCTGACAGAGGGCTAACGTCCACAGTATACAAAGAACTAAAACAAATTAAACACCAATGCAACTAAAAGCTGGAACATGGAACTAATCAGAGACTTTTTATAATACAAATGCCTGAGAAACAATTTTTAAAATGTTTAATAACAACAGCATCAGGGAAATGCAAATTAATACAACTTTGAGATTTCTTTTAACCCCAGTCAAAAATGACTAAGATTTTTTTTTTAAAGTCAATAAATGCTGGTGCAGATGTGGGGAAAGGGAAATACTTATTTGCTGAGGGACTGCAAACTGGTGCAGCCACAAAGAAATCAATGTGGAGATTCCTCAAAAACCTAGAAATAATAGGTCTACCATTTGATCCAGCTATACCAATCTGGCATATACATAAAGGATTCTATGCCCTACTACAAAATACTTACTCATCAATGTTCATTGCTGCTCTTTATAATAGCCAGGGAATGGAAGCAGCCTCTATGGCCATTAAATGGAAAGTGAAAATACGGTCTATTTACACAGTGGAATATTATTCAGCTGTTAAGAAAAATGAAATTTTCAGGTAAATGGATGGAGCTGAGAACTACTATAGTGAGTCAGATAACCCACATGCAGAAAGACAAATATCACATGACTCCAATATCTGTATGCTAGCTTTGACTCTTTAGGTGTGAATATTTAAACTGAAATACCCATAGAATTCAGGAAAGTAGTAAGGGACCATGCAGCCTGGGGCCTTCCAGGGAGACAAACTAGAACACAGGTGGTATGAAGGGGGGATGGGGAAATGGAGTAAGAAGCATTAAGTGAGGTGGGGATGGGAGGGCAGGGCAGAGCAGTGATTATACGGAGGGATAACTAACACTTTGAAAGACCCACATGGAGACCTATTGCTGTAGAAACTTCCTAAGATATGTACATACACAGTATACAAAACAAACTTAGCCAAGTGGGGTGGCACTTGTCTTAGGCCCAGCACTTGGGAGGTAGATGCAGATTGATCTCCATGAGTTCAAGACCAGTGTGGTCTACATAGAGAGTCCAGGCCAACTATGGCTATGGTGAAATACCGTGGGTATTTGGTTTGTTTCTTTGTTTCACTATGAGTTGAAATGGCATTAGCCTGTAACAAGGAGACAGTGTGCCTCCCAGGCTATCACAGAGACACCACAGTCCATCAAACAAAAAGCCCAGTGGCATGAATGGGTACCTCTTCCTGAGTAACTGTTGGTCGGTGGGGTATCATAGACCCCACAACAGTATTACACCCCCCACCCCCACCCCGCTGCCACCGCCGCCCCCGCCGCCCCCGCCGCCGCCGCCCCTGCAAGGCTTGTGACAGTAATCACAAGACCTACACATGATTAAACCAGACAAAATCCAAGGTGTGGAGGGGGAAGGTAGTCACGAGGTCCCACCACCAGCTGAGGAGATATTGGCAACCGATGGCTGCTGGGAGAGGGAGCTGGCTTTCTTCAGTAATGTGGGCCTTTCTTCAGTGATGTGGGCCCTGAGAGGCTCCCACAATCCTGCAGGTGACCTTGCATTCATGCAAATACTGGCATCACTAAGTGGACTTCGGGGGGTTAAAAACAGAATACACAAAATTCAGAAGGAATAATGGGGGTGGAGGGAGAGGAGAGGAACGGGAGGGAGGAGACGGGGTGAACTAGATAAAAATATATTATATGGATGTATGAAATTCTTAAACATTTTTTTAATTTTTAATGATTTATTTATTTTTATTTTATGTACACTGGTGTTCTGCCTGCATGTAGAAGAGCAGCCAGTGCTCTTAACTGCTGAGCCATCTCTCCAGTTTTCCCTAAACAGTATTTATTTAAAAATACCATTTTTAAAATGGTATTAGGAAAACTAGATATTCACGGGTTAAAAAGTATGAAGTTGGACTCTCTTTTTAATATAATTTTACTTTTTAATTTAAAATAATTTTCATACAATATACTCCGATCACAGTTTCTCCTCCCTCCCTCTCCTCCCAGATCACCCCACTTCCCGATCCTTCCAACTTCACACCTTCTTTCTCTCTCTTAAGAAAACAAACAGGCAAATAAAAAAGACAGACAAAATGAACAAACTAACAAGCAAAAAAACAAAAAAAACTAAGAACATAAGGAATATGTGAATGTGAGCACATATGTGCATGCGCACATACACACACACACACACACACACACACTCACACACACATCCCATAAAAACTCAAAATCAGAAATCATGATACAGCAAAAGACCAGTAAAGTGTAAAAGAAACAAAAAACAACCACACACACACACACACACACACACACACACACGCACGCACGCACGCACGCACGCACACATGCTCAAAAGCAAGAGACAAAAGATCTCCAAAAATACCTTTGAGTTCATTTTGTGTTGACCATCTACTGCTGGGCGTGGGCCCTGTCTTTAAGTGAAGTTTGTATACCCAGTGAGACTCCCTTGGAGAAACGACTTTTCCTTTGTGAGCAGTCGTTAATTAGAAATAGCTTCTTGGTTCAGAATGGGAGTTCACATCTGCTTCCCCATCTCAGCACTGAGTACCTGTCTGGTTTGGACCTGTGCAGGCCTAGCAAAGGCTGAAAAGCTAACATCCACATTGAAGAGAATGCACACCATATTTATCTTTTTGGGTCTGAGTTACTTCACTCAGGATGATTTTTTTCTAGTTCCACCCATTCCCCTCAGTCTAGGTCAGGTGTGGCCACTGGGGATCCCAGGCAGAATCCGAAGTTGGACTCTTATCTGGCACCAATACAAAAAATATTAAAAATATATCAACATTAAGCTTAATAGCTTTACTATACAAAACCTTAGACTGACAATGGACTTAACTAATTGATAGTTTAGATGTTCTAACAAAGACCAGTTGGACTTCAAAATAATTTTTAATTTTATGGATAAAGAATATTACCAACAGAGTTGAAAATTATATATTTGATAAGGGCTTAATGTCCATACCATACAATGAACTCCTAAACTCAACAACAAAGACAAACTTGATTTTGAAATGGGAAATGGACTTGAATAGACATTTTTCTAAAGAAAAATACACAAAAAAGCTAATAAACAAATTAACACATGATCAATATCATTGATTAAAACTACAATAAGATACCCCTTCACTTCCCTTAGGATAGCAGTTATCAAAACAGAAGGTGAACGGATGAGATTAAGGAGAAATGGAAATATTTGCAGATGGCTGGTAAAACTTAAATCAGCACTGACACTGTGGAAAACAGGATGGCAAATTCTTCAAAAGTTGAAAACAGAGCTGCTCCATGACCCAGCACTCCCCCTCCCTGGCAGAGCAGCTCCAGGACCCAGCGCTCCCCCTCCCTGGCAGAGCAGCTCCATGACCCAGTGCTCCCCATCCCTGGATTTGTCCAAATGAATTGAAAGCAGAAGTCGGACAGATGTCTGCTCATCCACATTCACAGCAGTCAAGAGGTAGAAGCAGGATGAGTAAATCAAATGCTGTCTATGCAGACAACGGACTGTCACACACCCTTTAACAATGATGGAATCTGGCACATGCCATGAATATGTGGATGAATCCTGAAAGCGCTATGCAGTGGCAAGCAAGCCAACCACAAGAGAGGAGGAATCGTGAGTGTAGAAAGATACAGAAAGCAGAACAGTGGGTTTCAGGGTCTGAGGACTTACAGTCCCTGGGCGCAGACTTTCAATCTGAGAAGATAAAGAGAAGTTCTGATCCGGGTTGTCGTGGTGACTGTACAATGTCTTTGACACCACTGAAGTGACCATACATACAATTAAGAGTGACTAAAATGGTCATCTTAACAGTCTGTTTTATACTACGCTTCCCTATCTGTTGATGATGAAAATCTGCTTGCGTCATGAATGTCTTTATAATTGGTTTGTGTGAATGGAGACCCAAGCAAATGCTACACATTCTGCTTCACTAATTGGTCTCTGAAGCCAGCTAATTGATAATTCCTGTCACCCACATTTTTTTCTTGTGCCTTTTAATTGTTAAAGAAATGGAGTCGCTGATAAATTCATCCCATTTGGGTTGGCTGGGTGCCTCCTTAGAGTGTCATTCAGTGTGTTCTATTTCTTGTGTTCTGGTAGCTATAGATGTAAAGTTTTTGTAGTGGGTTTGCGCGTGTGCGTGCATGTGTGTTTGGGGACTTGTTTTGTCTTGCTTTTGAGACAGGGTGTTACTAGATAGCCTGGCTGGTCTGTAAGCCATGCCCAGTAAGGACTGGTTTCACCTGGACTCTTCTCAGGGGCAATGTTTGGAAGTGATTCTGGGCCTTGCGATCATGCCACTTCAGGAAGCATTAACATCTGGTTGCCACTCCTGGTAAAGATTAATGAATCCACGGGTGTGCCTGCCTGAGCCATCCTGGAATGCTCTCCAGCCATCTTTCACCCAGTGACTCTAGCAGTCACTAGAGATCCACAGCTCCATTATGGCTGCAAAATGTGGGTCTGGTTTTGTTTTGATTTTTCTACTTCTAAGATGCTCAGCACCCTTCAGCTAAAAATTATCCTGTACAGATTATCCTTTACATGAAAAGCACTGTGACTTTCAAGTTTGCTCATGAAATTGGGAAAAATGCTTTGTTCTTTTTCTCATTAGTTTTTAAAATATTGAAATTGTGTCTAACAGTTTTCGAGGGTTACCAATTAATTTTTGTTTCCTCTATGAGAATGAGCTTTTAATGTATTTTATATTTTGAGAATCTTTTGTATGTGGAGCAATGGTTCAGTGGTTAAGAGCACTGACTGCTCTTGTCAAGGATCTGAGTTCGATTCCAAGCACCCACAGGGTGGGTAACTCCAGTTTCAGTTCCAAAGGATCCTTCACCCTCTTCTGAACTCCACAGGCACCAGACACACAGTAGTGCACGTACACGCAGACAAAACACTCATACACATAAAATAAATATATCTTTTTTTAAGTCTTGTGTGTGTGTGACACACGTGTGTGTGTGTGTGTGTGTATACATATTTGTGCATGACAGTCAAGACGTGGGTATCGTGTGGAGAGCAAAGAATAACAGCTGTTGGTCTCCACTTCCCACTTTCCTGGAGGTAGGGTTCTTTTTGTTTTTCCACTGTGTACACCGGGACAACAGGCCCGAGAGCTTCAGATTCTCCTGTCTCTGCCTCCCGCCTCCCCGCAGGGCATGCTGGGATTACAGATGTGGGCTCTACCATTCCTGGCTCTTACATGGGTTCTGAAGATTTTTCAACTCAAGTTCTCACAACTGCCCAGTTAGCGTTTTCCCCAGCGAGCCAGCTTCTCGGCCCTGTATTTGACTTTTTAGTTCATTATAGTCATTATCCTTTCGGACATTCAAATAGCCTCATCTGCGGCCAGTGGAAGACTCCTCAGACTGGCTTCTAAGCCATTTCCAACGACGTCTGCGTCCGGGCTGTCTGCTTCGCTCCCAGTCCCACATGGTGTTCCAGGAATAACTTGTCTATCGCTGCTTTAGACCAGGAATCAACACTTTCTCTAAGGAATCTTAAGACATGGAATTGAGAGGCTGAGCACTAACTGAAGATAATAACCGCTGCTATGGCATGACAGTTTCCAGCCCTTTTCAGTGCCCAGAGTGAGGACGTAAGTTCTGCTGTGCTTGGTATCATTTTCTCAGGGACAGAAATATGCGTTCATCTATTTCCAGACTACAGGATTTTAATTTAACAGCATTAATTTTATATATGCATCACTTTATCCTGAAAGTTCTTGGTGCTAAATGACAATGCATAATTGCTTACTCCATTTATTATTATGGCTTCAAAATATCCATATAAAAAACATGTCCACTAAATGCAACATGATTCTTGGTTCTTCTTGTCAGCGGGGTGTATTGCACTGTGAGTATCTGAACTTGCATGCTCCTTAAAGTCACAGGAAATGATCCTCTGTGTGACTGAGGCACAAATCCACTAATTGGAAACACATTATTTTTTTTTAAAATTTGCTTCTTTGTCCTCGTTTCTTAAAGATCTCCTTGCTTCTTGTTGTTTTCTTCATACTTATCCAATTTTACTTTAATATTGGGTAAAAATGTTTACTGCGTGGTTCTAAAAATCCAACTAAGTACATCTATATGATAAAACACATTTAAAGATGCCTAGGCCGCCATTTCCACCCCCTGCAACCCTGTTTTCCTCCTCTCTACTCCCCAGATAATCATTTTCAGCAGTGTGGGCTTTCCTCTATCCATTGCTTAATTAGTTAACATTAATATAATATAGATTGTATTAATTAATTAGCATAAACAGACAAAACATGTATCCCTGTTCTCAGGTAAGGAATCGCATATTATAGGCACTCTCTGCCCTTGAACTTTTCTCCATTGTGTGGATATGTAAGAGTTTGTTTTAAGCAGGCTCTTGGCATCGGGCATGGGTTGTTTTCTAGTTTTCTGTCACACACAAATTGAATCGTCTTGTTTATGTGCCATTCCATATTTTCCACCAGTGACTCTCTAAGAAAGATTTCTTGACATGGAATTGATGGGTCAAAATATAAATGCTTGTGGAACGCTGATAATGGACACATTGCCTCCTCTGGGCCTTTTATCTCATCAACAAAACATGGGAGTGCCAATTTCTCTCCAACCTCGCCAATCTCATTGTTAAACCCTTGGAGTTTTGCCAGTCTGATAGGGCAGAGATGGTATTTTAATGTAGTTTTCATTTTCCTCTCTCTAATGAGGAGCGGGTTGGAACATCTTATCGCATCTGGAAGGACCATTTGCATTTCTTTCCTTGTGAACTACGTGTGGATTTCCTGCTCAGTTTTACAAGGCCAGTGTTATTTGTCTTCTCAATTTATTGAAAACATTAGCTGTTAAGACGTTAACCTTTCATTGATAAGAGGAGTCATAGGTATTTCCCCGACAGCACTAATGTCTTGTTTAGCTTTTGGGTTGGTTGCTGGCTTACTTTCCACACAGAACTTATAATATATAACTAAAATAATTAAGTCTCCCCTAAATCTGGGGAAATTTCACTGAGTCTTCCAAAAGAACTCACCATTTTCCTCTAGTATTTGGACTAACAGACTATTGTATCGTGCACAGGATGAGTCATTTCTCGTTTTTCCATATGGATGTCCACTGTCCCAATATCACTTATGAAAAGTCTGTGTTTCTCCACTGATTGCAGAAGCAGCTTTCCTTGGAATCTAACGTCTCATGCACACTCAGGGCTATTTCTGTATTTTCTATTTGGTTCCATTGGTTGCCAATTTACTCACCTGCCAATACGATCATCTTCTAATTATAGAGACTTTGTAAAATGCTTTAACATCTGGCTTAAAACTGAGTTCTTGCTCATTATTTTTCTTAAGGTTTTCTAAGATACTTATAGTTCTTCAAAATGAAATATATAATCAATTTGTTAAACTTCAAGGAAAAAACTGATGTGTATAGTTTTATAATAATACATTTTCTTATTCAAATTCAGTATGGCTTTCTACCTTCTTTACTGTTTCTACATATTTGAGGAACATTGTACCCATACATTTTGATCAGTTCTTATTAGGTCTATGCTGAAGTATTTTTGTGTCAATCTAAAAAGAAATCTTAGTAGTTTCTTATTCTTTTACATATGAAATTTATTGCTTTCTATATGCTAATTTTATTTAAACATTACTTATTTAATGTGTTGTTTGTGTGTGTATGTGTGTATGGGCATGCACATACACAGGACCCATGTGGAGATCAGAGGATAACTTTTGGAAATTGGTTCTTTCCTTTCACTGTGGGTTCTAGAGATTGATCTCAGGTCACCATGGTTTTATGGCAAGTATTTTCCCTAGGGAACCACCTTACCCGCCCCTCTGAACACTCACTGTGAACTGTTACTTTACTAACGTCAGTGTTTAAGTCGTGTCTTCAAATACTTGAATACATTATCCACGTACACCATAATGTGACCTATCAACACAGGTGACTCTGCCCTCTCCCTTATGTGTTGTGTAGACACGTATGTGGGTACATGTGCTCATGTATAGGGGTCAGAGGTCAGAGGTTGTCGGCAGGTGTCATCTCTCCTTGTTTCCTTCTCATGCCCTTGATGCTGGGATAATAGATTCCCACCACCACGCCTGACTTTTTTGTGGGTACAGAGAATCTGAACTCAGGCCCTCATGCTTCAACAAACACTTTGCCACAGAGGTATCTCCCCAGCCCCTCTTCCTCTCTGAAAAATGCTCCTTTCTCTAGTGACATTGAATGACTTTTTTTTTTTTTTTTTTTTTTTGTTGTTGCGTAGGTGTTTTGCCATGGGTGTTGGATCCCCTGGAACTGAATTTACAGACAGTCGGGAGCTGCCACGTGGTTGCTGGGAACTGAACTCAGGCCCTCTGGAAGAGCAGTCAGTGCTCTTAAACCCCTGAGTCATCTCTCCAGCCCTGACATTTTTAAAGTAGTTTTAGACAGTAGTAGTAATACTGGCTACCCTTGTCTTATGTCTGATTTAGGGATAAATTTCATCATTAAGTAAGATGCTGACTTTGGGGGCTGAAATATATATATGTAATTTGTTGATGCATTTTAAATGTCCCATAAATGTGTCACCATCTCTTCATTGAGGTATCAAGTATAAATCATCTAGGGTGGTTACTTTTCAAATTCCAATACACACAAAGATCACAAGGGGTTTTCATTAAGTATAGGTGCTGACTCAGCAGATACAAGACAGACCCTCAGTTTCTGTATTGTTATGAGTCCCACGGGGGTAAGCTGGGTGCTAGAACTCAACGTGGACCACACTCTACACAGCAAAGGTACAAAAGAAATCATTTTCTAGCATTGATTTCCAAAATACATTTTAACTCAAAACAGGAAATGGTCGTGAAAATTCCTGGTTTGGGATTTTAAGAGCCACATATGTTTAACTCTCTGAAGCCTGAACCACCGAGGAGTACCGGATATGGCTAAAGGTGACTTCCTGTCACATCAGAAAGCCCTGTCTGTGGTTGGGGGTGTGTCTGAGGAAACAGACATGCAGTTCCTGCCGTCCCTGTTAGCAAATATACTGTGGCAGGCGTTTCCGATCCAGGTGGGTCAGGGAAGAATCCAAGACAGGAAGTGCATGCAGGAGAAGGTGCAGCCAACTGCCAATGGCGCCAACCTCTCAGGCACAATGTTTCTGCATACTAGGAGGCTTCAGCACCGATCCACCAGGTTCAAAGGCCTGAGACTAGATACCCCTTGGCTGGTACTGGAAAATAACCTCCTGTTGGCTTCGTGTTCAGGATTTCATAGGTGAAAAAAATGTTAAGCCATCAGAGCAGAACTAGCATGTTGCCAACACAAAACCAAACAACAGGGAGTAGACAATTAAAGTGGATTAAAAGATCCAGAAATAAATCCAGAAAGCCATAAACACCTAACCTTTCATTAGTACTCAAACAAACACTGTGCTGCCGCCAGGGCCATGCCAATCTGAGTGGCCTGCGCTGCCACCAGGGCCATGGTGACCTCCAGGCTGCTGCTGAGGACCATGTCTAGGCCTGTAGTCCTGCTGCAGCTGGGGGTCTGTGCTGATCTCCATGACCCAAGATACCACAAGGGACCCTTGATATCCAAGGGCCCTACTGCGCTGACACCACCCTGTGCTTGCCCTGGGAGAGCTGGCCCTGCCCCTTGCTGGCCACTGTAGCAGAAGAGCTGGCCCCACCCCTCACCACAGGTGTGGGAGAGCTGGCCCAAAGGCATGGGCTAGAAGAGCTGACTCCACCCCTTGCCTGAGGGGTAGTCCCAGGGGCCTGGACTGACCAAATCAGCCCCATGGCTGAAGATAACACCTACACGACTCATTGAAGAAGTTGAACTGGAGTCTACATAGAGCCCTCACCCCTAAGTGCTGGTGTCTTTGGTACAGGAAGGTACTCTTCATGCTACCAAAAGAAAAATGTAAATATCAAGCCAGCCATAAACCCTTTGATATATAATGATGTCCTACCTGCAAGATATGCTAGACCAATGGTGCCACAGAGCTTGTGGGAGTAAATAAACAATATCTGATTTAAGACTCACTCCACAAGATTAAACCCATATACACTGCTTGAGTGAGCAAGAACCTGAGACTAGATATAGCCCAGGGACCTAGGGTAAAACCAAATACTGCTGTTATTTAAAAAAAAAAAAAAAAAGTGGCAATAAAATGACCCCCAGTGATAGTCTGCTGTACTCAAAGATCACTGCCTTGCTGAACTATCATTAGAGAAGCTTCTTCCTGCAGAAGATGGGAACAAATGCAGAGACCCACAGCCAGATGTTATACAGGGAATGAGAGGCCTTGGAACGCTCAGCCCTAAATGGGATGTGCCCATCAAATCTCTCTTCTCAGAGCTCAAGAGACCCTGAAGGTAGGAGGCAGAAAGAGTACAAGAGCCAGAGGGCATAAAGGACACCAAGGAAATAAGGTCCTCTGCTGTGGGATGTTCCGTATGGCAAATGTGTTGCTAATAAAACACTGATTGGCAGTGGCTAGGCAGGAAGTATAGGCGGGGCTAACAGAGAGAATTAAAAGAACAGGAAGGCAGAGGGAGTCACTGTCGGCCAGTCGCCGCCAGGACAAGCAGCATGTGAAGATGCCGGTAAGCCACGAGCCACGTGGCAAAGTATAGATTTATAGAAATGGATTAATTTAAGCTATAAGGACAATTAGCAAGAAGCCTGCCACGGCCATACAGTTTGTAAGCAATATAAGTCTCTGTGTTTACTTGGTTGGGTCTGAGCGGCTGTGGGACTGGAAGGTGAGAGAGATTTATCCTGACTGTGGGCCAGGCAGGAAAACTTAAGCTACAGTCCTCCAAATCACATGATCAAAACTCTTATGAACTCACAGAGACTGAGGCAGCATGCACAGGGCCTGCACAGCTCTGCACAGGGCCCTTTGCTTATATATTATGGCTTCAGTTTAGTGTTTTTATGAGATTCCTGAGTGTGAGAATGAGTGAGTCTCTGATTCTGTGCTGCAGGCCACAGGAATATACCATAAGAACTCAGCTGGTTATGGCAAAGCCACTACCTGGAGGGATCAAGGATTTCCTCCAGAGGAAGCCAAATTCCAAAAAACTTTTGGTGTTATTTGGCTTGTTATATATCAGCTGTCTTCTGTTATGAAAATCATGTGTGCCTTCATAGTTTTCCCAATTGATTTTTCCCTAAGAAGGGCTAACAGTGTGGACTGATCACTCTCTGGACATACACATTCCAGGTATTTGGAGAACAGCCTCAGGAAAGGCTTTCTCTGGAATCAGATATCTCCTTTAGCCACTCTTAAGGACTAACAGTAATAACAAGTCTCCTGATTTAAGGTAAATTCCACAAGGAGACACTACCTAGGTCAGGTGGACTTTAAGTAATAGCTTTACACAATTTAACTCAGACCCTCCTTTTTTACAGCCTTACTAACTTTATAGACCTTTAACTCCTTACCTAACCACTTCCAGGAATATTTAGATAACCTTCTGTGCTGACAGCTATGCTCAGCCTGACCCCAGTTCAAGCCTCCCTGTAATTATCATCATTGGCAGCATCCGGCCAGGTCCATCCCCAGATGGAGGAAAGTACCTTATCAGAGATACCTCTGTACTCTCTAAGAACAGACTTAAGCATCCAGGCTACCTGTTTGAGAAGGCCTGACGGATGTGCCAATTAAGCTTTACTTCCTGCTTTCCTAAATCTTGCCTCCAGTTCCAGATCTCCCTTTAACTATCACCAGAGGCATCTACCTGTACACAGGTTGCCTAGCAACTGAGCATACTTTCCCCCACCCTGCAGAAAAAAAAAAAAAAAAAAAAAAAAACCGGCAGATAGCTCGGACAGATAGGAGCCACAGGAAAAAAGAAGGCAGTTTTATTTTCTCCCATTGACCTAGCAACTTAATAGATTCTTAACATTTTCTACCAATCACGTTTAAGATTATAGTTGAGCACATAAGAGCCCTCTTCTTAGATATTACCTGAGTCTAGCCTTTAGTTAATTCATTTCCCCATTGGTCACTTTCCTTTGGGGTTGCAAATGATAATTAACGGTTATTGCCCCTCTATGTGATTCTTTTTTTTTTTTTTTTTAAAGATTTATTTATTTATTAGGTATACAGCATGTATGACTGCAGGCCAGAAGAGGGCACCAGATCTCGTTACAGATGGTTGTGAGCCACCATGTGGTTGCTGGGAATTGAACTCAGGACCTCTGGAAGAGCAGTCAGTGCTCTTAACCTCTGAGCCATCTCTCCAGCCCCTCTATGTGATTCTTATCACCCCTCCATTTGACCCTGGAAGCCTGGCTTTGCACTGCTAAGGGAATACTGCTTGCAGGTGTATATCTACCAGGACTTCCAGGGCACTGGAGGAGGGAGAAGAGGAAAGAGAATGGAAGAACTAGATAGGTAAGAAATTGAGAGGAACAAACTGAGATGGGGAAGAACTAGATTGAAGGGCTAGAAGAGAGTACTAGAGGAAAGAGATGGAAGATGAGGAAGAGTCAGATGGGGAAGTACTAGCTGGGTAAGAACAAGGTGAAAAGGACCTAGATGAGGCAGAATTAAGACGAGAGAATTAAGATAGAACTTAGAGGGAGCAGTAGATAACTAAAGAGAGAAATCAGGCAAGAAAGGAGCTAGGTACGTGAACAGAACTGAAGCTGTGTATATAGGATGCTATGCCAGAGGAATTAAAGCAAGTGGACTATAGAGCTCGATGTGCTGAGATTCTATTTCCCGAAAATAGTCCTCGCCGTTAGTAGTTCTCTCTCCTGAGCCCCTGGGATGTATAATATTAAGGCTGATCCCGCTAATATTATACAAGAATTCTGGTGCCTTCTCTTGGGTTCTTTTCCTTCTGTTTGTTTATCTTGTCCAACTTGGATGCGTTAGTTTTTGTTTTATCTTACTATATTTTACTTTGTTACATTTTATTATGACCCCTTCAGAGCCTATTGGTTTTCTAATGAGAGACAGAAAGGGGTGGATCTGGGTGGGAGGGAAGGTGGGGAGGAGCTGGGAGAAGTAGAGAGAGGGGAAACCATAATCAGAATATAGTATGTGAGAGGAAAAAATCTACTTTCAATAAGAGGAAAAGAAAGTTATAGTAAGGAAAACACATTGTTCAGTATGACCATGCAGACTGGAAGAACAACCAGTTTGCTTTAGTAGAAGCTGATGTATAAAATAATTGAAAAAATAGTTTTCAATAATATTAAGTTTTAATAATATTAAGTCTTATACTAATATGGCAAAGCATTGCTTTATGTCTGATTAGGAAGCTCAAATTGGCATGGCAAAGTTTTTGTCTTGGCTTCACCCAAAGTACTTGAAAGTCCTATAAGGGTTATTAATATCTAAAGTATTTGAAGCATTTCTTTTTCAACTATGCGTTGTTTCTGAAGAGAATGTTTTTACAATTTTTAAAAATATATATCTGCTTGGACTTTTTACTAGCAATGGAATTCAAATTCAATAAATCACATTATATTATATATTAGAAAACACCATCTACGTAGCAAAGGCCACAATCACCAGCGTGAGAAACCAGCCCCTGACAACTATACAGCTGATAGGAGATTAATATCTAGAATATATATTTTTTAAAAACCTGCAAAAACTGAAAACTAAAAAAAACCAAATAGTCTGATTGACAAATGGGTTAATGAAATGAAGAGAAAATTCTCCTAAGAACTCCAAATGATGATGGGAGTGTGACCTGGTGTAGCCATCATGGAAATACAGACGAAGGTTCCTCAGTGAAAAGCACAACTACCATGGGACCTAACTCCACCTCTCCTGGTATCATCTCCCCGCAGGGCTTTATGCCAGCCTCCACGGAGGTCTTCATCCATCCCTGCTTACTGCCAAAGTGCTCCCAACAGCCACAGTTGAGAGGCAGCGTCCACGGCCACCAGGGTAAAGAAAATGTGGTACACTACATATGCACAACAGAATTCTATTTGACGTCAAATAAAAATAAAATTATGGCATTTGCAGGGAAATGGATGGACCTAAGGATTGTTACACTAAACAAAATAAGGCGGCTCAGGAACAAGTGGCAGAGATCTTCTGCCATATTCAGAATGTAGAGGGGGTGTCATGAAAATAGGGTACTGTGAGAGGGGAGGAGAGGTCTAAAGGAGGGGTGAAGGGGGACGGGGGTGGATATGGAGTGGACATGTCATGAGGACTCTTTGGAGGACAGGAATGAGCAGAATGGGAAAGGGAAGGATAGGGGCAAATAAGAACAAAGCATAACAATATCTGTATGAAAATGATACCAGGAAACACATTTCTCTGCGTGTTAAGCAATATTAGATTTTTTTTTTTCAATGAATCCAAAACAAAGTAAACCATTCACTCATCCATCCGCCGTGAAAGTGGAAGACTCACTGCCAGGTACTAGGGACAAAAAGAACTACACTTTTGAAACCTCACGTCACTAACACGGGGGTTCTCAACCTTCCTAATGCTGCGACCCTTTAATCCAGTTCCTCATGTGGTGACGACCCCCAACCATGACATTATTTTCATTGCTACGTCATAACTGTGGTTTTGTTACTGTTATAGATCGTAATGTGAAAACCTGATATGCAGATGGTCTTAGGCAAGCCCTGTGAGTGGTTCGACTCCCCCCCTGAAGGGGTCACAACCCACGGGTTAAGAACCACTGACTTACACCTCCTAAGCAATGGTAGCACACCATATATTGCAAGAGATTTGTTTGTGTTGTTGCTCCGAGACCACCAAAGGAGTCCGATCTTGGAGTGGACCTTAGAGTTTTCTGGTGAACTCAGAGGAAGCTAGAGGGACACACAGGAGGAGTAATGAGGGACCAAAAGAGATGGAGGGGGGGGGTTTCAATCGGGGAAGGTGGAGGAGAGGCTGAGGAGATCATTTCTCTGTCGCTCTGCAAGTCTTTCAGGTATATTCCCTAATATCTGACTACCGAGATTTATTGTTTAATAAAACAATAAAAAAGCCACAATATATGTCTATACACAGAGGCTTATTCGACAGTGTGTATAGATATCCCTGTACTTTCCCCTGGACATCTGATGCATGTAACATGAATCTTAAAAGGTCTTATTAATGAAAACAAACCTGGAGCCAGGTATTGGGGTGAACGCTGGAAGATCAGAGAGACAGAACAAGCCACATCCTCATCTCACCAGTTCCTCAGCTGATTTTGTTTCCTCAGACTGGAAGCCTCTGAGTCCTCACCAGAATGAATCTCAGCTGAACTGCTGCTAAAAGCTTAACAAGGCTCTGGTTCCTGGTCCTCATGCCTTATATACCTTCCTGCTTCCTGCCATCATTTCCTGGGATAAAAGGCGTGTGTCACCATGCCTGGCTGTTTCCAGTGTGGCTTTGAACTCACAGAGATATCTGCCTCTGGAATGCTAGGATTAAAGGCGTGTGTGCCACCATGTTCTGGCCTCTATATCTAGTGGCTGTTCTGTTCTCTGGCCCCAGATAAATTTATTTGGGTGCACAATAAATTGGGGAACACAATATCACCACAGATTTATGTGTCTAAAAGAACTCAGTTCTGATGTTCTAATTAAAATTCACCTTTCTAATTATTTACATGTCAGTATAGTACTTCATTTCCCAACTAAACACCTGATAATACACACAGATTTAAGGTTGTGGGCAGATGATAAAATATTTATTTTTGATCTATAAAAATGTTTCCTGTGATATGTTCTAACTTAGAGGACAAAACTTCAGTCTCCTAAGTTATATAAATCAAGACCCAAATATAGGTTTTTAAGCCAGCACTCTTCCTTATACTAATCAAAAACAATTCCCATTTGCACGTTTAGTGATGTTGTGAAAAGGAAGTTTCGGAGCTGAGAGAGTAAGTCTGTGAAAAAAAAATATTATTCATGTATAATTTTATTTCTGTGGTGTGAATGTGTGTGATATTGCCCTATATTTGCAAAGTCTAAATCCCACGTTACAGTGTTGTTTAGAAAGTTTTTAAAAAATCATTTGCAAGATTCTCCTGTTTATATAAAAATACGTATTTGTACCTACAGACATCATTTTCGGGCAGAGTCCCCTGCCCCCAGATCTTTTCCATATCCGGTGTTCTGTCCCGCACCCCAGGCTTCAGTCCTACCCACAGCAGCTGGAGGTCTAGCTCCTGCCAGAGCAGACTCGCTGAGCAAATGAAAGGGACCCTGATGTCATGCAAGAGAAGTCTGACATGTTCAAATCTTGCTCAGATCTCATCTCCCCAGTGGTTCCTGTTGTAGAATATTATTTTAAGGTGTATTATATTTGTTTATGCTGTGGAACATTTGTTTTAATGATGCAAAGATGTGTTGTGTTCTTTTGTGTTACATTTGTTTAACTCTGTGAAGCCGTGTTACTTTGCCTGTCTAAAACACCTGATGATCTAATAAAGAACTGAACATTTGATGGTCTAATAAAGAGCTGAACAGCCAATAGAGAGGCAGAAGATAGGATAGGCAGGGCTGCTAGTCAGAGAAAAGAAATAGGAGAAATCCGGGAAAGAAGAAACAGCAAGCTGGGCAGTGGTGTCGCACGCCTTTAATCCCAGCCCTCGGGAGGCAGAGCCAGGTGGATCTCTGTGAGTTCGAGGCCAGCCTGGGCTACAGAGTGAGTTCCAGGACAGGAACCAAAACTACCCAGAGAAACCTTGTCTCGGAAAAAACAAAAAAACAAAACAAAAAGGAGCAAGAGAACAGGGAGAGGAGGATGCCAGGGGCCAGTCACGGAGTAAGATATACAGAAGTAAGAAAAGGAAGAAGCCCAGAGGCAAAAGGTAGATGGGATAATTTAAAGTTAAGAAAAGCTGGCTAGAAATAAACCAAGCTAAGGCCAGGCATTTATAATTAAGAATAAGCCTCCGTGTGTGATTTATTTGGGAGCTGGGTGGCGGGCCACCTAAAGAGCAAAAACAACCCACAACAGTTTCCTGCATCCTATATAACTTGACCACATTACTGTGAAGTGTAAGAGTCTATCTCAACTAGATGTTGAGAAGAAGTTCTCGACATTGTTGTTTAAACATACAACACACGGTGCAGATGAAAAGCTGAAGGAGGAGGTACACACAGAGAATGGGCTTGTTAGTGTTCTGTTCAATTAATCAGGTGTAGGTATCATGCTTAAACTTGAGTTGGATCCATGAGTATACAGCTAAGTGAACTGGAGTAAACAGAGATGCATGCTACTATATGGGAGGAATCGTGAAAGTAGAAATATGATGACAAATGGGATGCAAAGGAGGAGGAGAGGAAAGAGTATTTCACGTGGAGATCCATCCTCAGAGAGAAGATCCAGAACAGAGAATTTGAGGCATAGAGTAGAAGGAACAGTGAGATAAGGTTACACAGGCAGGCAAGCTTCAAGGCTTGTGTGCATGCCAGAAGGGAGGTAACTGACAGATTCTAAAAATACTAGAATTATGGCTCTCTTAGAAATGCCCCAATCAAATAGGCCTTCAAAAGAGGGCCTGCTGCAGAGTATAGATGGCTACGAGTATCCACCTGCAACACATGGGTCTACCACATTGTTCACACCATAGCCATTCCAACACAGTGTTCACACTGTAGCCACAGTGTTTATACCATAGCCATTCTACCACACTGTTCACACTAGCCACAGTGTTTATACTGTAGCCATTGTACCACAATGTTCACACTATAGCCACAGTGTTTA
>CABHPQ010154338.1:2597-22527 GCA_902168405.1 Peromyscus aztecus | reverse complement strand
GAGATCTGGTACTTATACATATGTTTACCTACATTAAAATGTATTGGTTTTAAGCATTGTTTATAACTTCCTGAAAATATTACATTTTTTCTCCTTTTCAGAAAATTGTATTACATTAAAGAAAACTATTAAGAAATTATGGGTAGTGAAGGATTGTTGATGAAATGGAATAAAAAAGAATAGAAATATTATGTTTAATTAAAAGCAGAAAGAATTTATGAAATATTCACCAGCCTCTAGTTAATGTAAAAACAGGAGGTATAATGAGATATGGTCATATTTCATCTTCTAATGTTCAGGAACTATGGTCTTCCTACAAAATTTCAAGAATAAACTCTGAATTAATTACTAGACAAGAAGAAATTATTTGAATACCACATGCATAAATCACTTGGAAACTACACTATGTTAGGATGCTTTTAAAACTATATAAAATGCCAGGGATATCATATACTCTAGCTGTTTTCAGATCAATATGCATGCTGTTATTCATATTTCTTTCATACCTGACTTGAGCATGTTCATGGTCAGCTCGACATTGAAAAATCTTCTTGTCCATGATACTACATAGCCTGGAAGTTGCATAGTTCAAAACAACAGAATTTTTTTCTTCCTTGTCTCCTTAACATCTTTATGCATCAAATTCCTGTCATTCAAACAATGTTCAAAGATTGGAAGTATTAGAGGTTATGGAAATGTGTTCTTTATGTGCACACTAGTGTGCTTGTACTCTTGTTTAATCATTCTATGAGAATAAATATGATCATTTTTTCATACTCAGGCCTTTCACGGGTAAGACAGCACTCTATTGCTGAACTACACACAGTTTCAACAACACTTTTTAACTAAAATGGGCATGTAGGAAGAACTAATATATTTACAAAATATATTCTGAAAATATAAAATGTTTTATTTCAGTTCACAATTTAAAGGCAGTCTACCATGAATGGACATGAGGGAGCTTAAAACAAATGGTCTCACTCCACACAGTGTCCAAGAAAAGAGCAGTGAATGGATGTTGTTGCCCAGCTCCCACTTGCCCATTTGTACAGTTCAAGATCCCAGTTAGGGAATGGATTTTACCATGGGAGGTAGATATTCACACCTCAATGACTATAGTCCAGATGATACTCTACAAACATGCCTAGAGGCTCGTTTCCCAGGTGATTCTAGATTCAGCCATGTTGACACTCACCATCAAAGAAGAGAAGCCACTATAGAGTGTAACAAAGAAGGCTTTACCATACTTGAAAACATGAAAGCAAGAAGGGGGGTGAGGGAGAGAGCACAAGCCTGAGAGCAGAAACAAGCACACAGGAGGAATGATACAAGACACTAGGTTTAGTGACATGAGTCTGTGAATGCTTGTGTTCTGTTCACAGTTCTGTATTTCTGGCACCAAGATCATCAACACACACACCTGTTAAAGGTATACATTTTGATGAATTCACAGGTCTTACTATTTACTAGACTTATGATAACATATTTTATGAATGAGTATACAGCAATATTAATCAAAAAGCTTGCTGTTTAGGAAAGGTGGGTTGACTAAAAGGATGACTGAGATTCGTCACATCTCTAAAACACTGGAGTTCATTTGTGTTTTGATGGAATAAAATTATTTTTTGGTTTCAGCCTTTAGGTAAAGTTTTTCTTTTCTTTCTCACTTTTCTGTGGTGGAATTATTATTTAAGAACCCTTTCTGTGGAAAACAATTGTGTCATGTGACTATATAATTTACCCAGATGGGAAGATTTTAGAGATATCTGAATTTACTTTTAAAGCGGAGAGTGTATTTCCTTAGTTAATATGATAACTCACAATATAGTTTAAAAATATGAATAGCAAGTGATGCTTTATGTAACAAAGTTTGATGAAGTCCTGTGTATTTATTGGATTCCAGTTAGGGGGTGCATTCACATTCTTGTCAGTAAATAGCAAGAAATAATTTTTCTGAATATTTGCCTTTGCAGGACTCTCAAATTGTACATTTACATATTTATACAGCAAAAAAGTAAATATGGTAGTACTGTAAAGGAAAATTTCAAAACCGGATGAATTATCGCTCATGTCTCCTAGTCTGTCAATTCCTATACATCACTTCTGAGAACACAAAAGCATTTACAGTGAACAGGAGAAGTGGCTGAGCTCAAAGAGAACCGCCGTGCACTCACTAGAAGACAAATGTTTTCCTAAAAACTGACTCTTTCAGCCCAACTTTTCTGTACTTGGTATCAGAATAATACTTCTGCTGTCGATGCTAACTATGTGCAGGCATTTTCTTGCGAGAGATAAAGAAAAACTATACTTATCTTTAAAAACTGAAACAAACAAAATTGTTCAGAGGGTGGACTTCACTCTCATATTTTTATTATTTAAAACTACTTTTATAGACCATCTGCATTGTACTGTGCTTTTAATAAATATGGAATATGAAAGGTGCAAAATGTCATTGTTCTGCACTACAGGAGTTTAAATGTTAAAGGTGAATGGGGTGTGTAGGATGAAGGTAAAACTCTTCATAAAAGACAAGAGTGGATCTGTAAGACAGGAAGTGGTGTGAGATGTACCACAAGGACAAAAACTAATCATCAAGACTCTGACACACGCCACAGTTTCTTATATTTTCATTTGTTTCATTATTTATTCCAATACACATCAATAATTTCTAGAGATTCAACTCAAATCAAATGACATATCCATAAATATGAAACCATTCTCTAATTTAACTATAAAAAAAATACTCTGTGGTCTTTACATTTTGTTCTATTGCAGTTTTTAGTATTCCTATTCCTGTTTTCTGCTTTTAGGGGCCTTCTAAAAAAATGACTTCTTCTCTCATATAGTACATCCCCACCACACTTTCCCCTCCCTCCTCTCCTCCCAGTTTCTCCCCACCTCTCTTCTCCCCCAGATCCATTCCTCCTCTGTTTCCCTTCAGAAAAGAGCTGCCATCCAGGAGACAACAACCAAACACAACAAAACATGATACAATAAGACAAGGCCAGTTCAGACTGCTCATCCTCCATTACTGGGAGTCCTCACTAGGGTCACCCTCATAGATTCCAGGAATTTTTCATCTCACTGGGTTTATTTTTTAGTGGGAGATAGGTGTTACAAATCTGTCTATTCCACGGTCCTTTAGCACAGTCTCGGATGACATATTCCTGGGAAGAGATGAACAGACACCTACTTAACCCCACAGAGGGAGTGTTATCAGGTAAGGACAGCAGAAAGACCATTAAGTGGGTCTCTAACTTAAATAAAATTAGAGAGCTGTTGGTTATAGCCATATTATATGTATCATTTCTGTACCCTTAGTGTTAGCATGCTATGCTGGTCATGGCTGTGGCTCATCAGTTTCATAGCTGGGTGGAGCTTTTTGGTTGCTTCTCTCTTTTGGAGGCTTTCCTGGCACCTTCTGGGAGCACAAAAGCTAGTCCTCAGAGAGGAGGCATTCAAGTCCCGAATCAGATAAGGGCCCTTCTAAGTGCACAGTGTCTTCAGTACTTGATGAATCTTAATGAGCCTCCTTCAGTAACATCATGAGTCTCAATGAACTTCCCTTCAGGATGGAATATATCAAACCCAACTCAGAGGAAATTGCTACATAACAGAGCAGTACTCAGAATCAATAGCTCTCTCCTATTTCTCCTTCTTCTACATCCCCTTCCAATTTATGAAGATACCACTGATGTTAATACGCTTACTTGCTGGGTGACTATGGAATTATGAATTTATACACTTGATTACTTGAAACTAAAAGTATCAATTCTAAAAATATCTATAAGATAGGGAGCAGAGAGACTTCCAAATATGAATTTACAGCTTGAATGTTTGAACTCACATTATGCTATGCTTTAATATGATAGCTATAAAAATTTACAGTCTTAATATTGTTGATGGATTCCACAAATAACTGATTTTGACATGTTGATAGCCTCTCAGGACATTTAGTGGCAAATTTCACACTTTGTGATTTCAGAGATTAAGAATGTTTTGCTTATTTGATGTTAAAAGTGTGTAAATTGTTTATTTTATGGTACAATCTCAAGATAACTGAAAAAGTCTCAAATAAATCAGTAACTCTCTAGGCTATCTGTACAAAATAAAAAATAAAATTATACTTACCTTTGTAGAAAAAGCTATATAAATACATACATATGACTGCATGCCCATTTATGTCTATAATGTGTATGTGTGTGATTGATGTGCACATCTTAGTATGAATGTGAACTCTCGTGCTCTGAGTCACTTAGACTCAATCATTTTCACAGATTTTTATTGTTTCTTTTTTATTTCTTAAGCTAGTTTATTATTTTAATAAGGGTAGATGAAATTCATTTAGTAATTATATAACCCTAGAACACTGATCTTATATGTTCTCCCAGAATGTGGAAATAAGAATTTTGGGTTCTATTATTCCCTCAAAACAAATCTGTGAGGGCTTCTCTTTTCATGTTTTATAGCTTTTTCCAGAATTTGTGACTGGAACACCATGTAAGACATCCTACTGAATTCAAAACCCCTGTATTAAGAACCTCAGGGCTGAATCATTCTTTGTAGTTTGTAGTATCCCTGTGCACATGGGATTGTTATCAACTAGATACCAATAACATCACAGCTACAGCTATTGATAAATTCCTCCAGACACCACCAAATGTACAACCCAGATCTTTTTGCTGCAGTGAGTGATCAGCTTGACAATTTAATGAAGTTGGTACCTCCTGTGGGATGTCTTTCTGTACGCTGTGAATATGTGTTGCTCTGATTGGTTGATAAATAAAGCTGCATTGGCCTATGTCAGGGCAGGATGGAGCCAGGCAGGAAAATCCAAGAGAGATAGTGAGAGGAGAAAGGAGAGGAAGGGGAGATGCCAGCCTCAACACAAGGAGCAACAAGATGCCAACAGACTGATAATGCCACAGCTACGTGGTGACTTACAGATTAATAGAAATAGGTTAAGCTCTAAGAGCTAGCTAGCAAGAAGCTTGAGCCATAGGCCATCCAGTTCCTAATTAATATAAGCCTCTGTGTGTTTACTTGGGTCTGAATGGCTGTGGGACCAGGCAGAACACAGAAAGACTTCCAACTATGGGTACCTGCCATGAAATTACCCTGGGAAAGTCATCAAGACTCTTGTCTTCAATAACGAGTCTGTTACTTTTAATGAATGCTTTTTACTATGGAAGTGACAATAAAAAAGTAGATATCATAACAAAGACACACATTAATGTGAAATCTATATTTATACTTCCTAAAACAAAAGGGATATATTAAAATGATGTTTAATGAATTCTAAACAAATAATTCAAGTCAAATAATAAATTTTTCCTGAAATATATGTGACGTAAAGATGCTTCCATTCAAGCCCTCAGGCCCCATAATTCTAAGATACTGCACAAGGCTGGCTTCCTGCCCTACTAGAGAGGGTGATGACAGCAGAGAATTTCATTGCTGTAGCTGCCCTTATTTCACAGTTGAAGACAAGAGTCACGTGCACTCAGATCACTTAGGCTGCATGTAGACGCCACATGGTCCAGCCTGAAGGAATTCCATATTTCTGGCCCATCATCCAGGCTACTAAAGTCCCCTTCACATCTGACTTCTAGCATGGCTGGCAGCCTCTGAATTAAGTTAACAAATCAATTTCAAGCTACAAATGCTTTTGGTAACTAGAACAAACCTCTGCCAGTTGACTGGCTCTGTGACGTGCCACAACATGACAGGCATGGTGATGTTGCCATCGGTGAGACAGGAAAGAGTTCACAGCGTTGAAACTCTGCTTAACTCTAATCACACCTGAGGAAATTTCTCTTCTGTGCATTATTCTAGTTCTTCTGATCTGGAATATTCAAACAGTAAGCAAGCAAAACAACCAAAATCCTCTTTCTTCCAAAAATATTTAAGCTTCCATGCTCTCTGTTCAGAAAAAAAAATAACTAAATGGTTCTGTTTGAATTGGTGACTTTCCCCCTTAAATATACCTTGTGACACAATCATTACCATTTTTACTTCTTAAGTAAGAAATCCAAGCACTGTCCTTCCTTCCTTTCCCCTATCAGTCAGTGCAAGAGTCCAACAGTCATCAAGAACTTCTCATTCCAATATTTAAATATTTACAAAATCTGTCTCATCCCTTTGTCTATACTGTTATTCCTTTCTTTGTCTTCTATTATAATCATCTTGACAATTATATTATTCTCTGTTATTGGTTGGTGTCTAGGTGGCTTTCCAATGCTATGGTAAACACCACAACCCAAAACAGCTTGGGGAGGTTCCAGCATACAGTCCATTATGAAGGGAAGTCAGGGCAGGAACTCAAAGCAGGAACTGAAGCAGAGGCCATGGAGGTACACTGACTTGGTCTCCGTCATTGGCGTAGCCTGCTTTCTTATACAAGCCAGGATCATCTTCCCCAGTTGTGGCACTGCACCTAATGGTCTGGGCCTTTCCACATCAGTCAGGAATCAAGAAAATGTCACATAGACTTGCCTACAGACAACCTGAATGAAACAAGTGCTCAGTTAAGGTTCTCTTTCCCTAGTTGACAAAAAACTAACCAGCACCCTTAGCTATACACCATCCATCTACTAGTCTGTGCTTTAAATAAGAGCCATGTTTTAATTCTGATGAAGTGGATGAAGTGGTGTCAGTGAAGCTCAAGACTTGTCAAGTGAGAAACTGAAGGAGACCAGGTTCTTTTATATCCTTACTCCAATGGAATGTCCACAAAACCACTAAGTAGCTGCTGAGTGAAAGCCTTTTTGGAGCATCTACACTGTGTGATGGCTTTTAAGCAGAGGACAAGTTCTTACCTAGAGTCTTCTCCCAGGCATGAGCTATGTGTGTGAAAGAGTTGTATATGCAAGAGCTGTGTGCTTGCATGAGCTTGTGCATGTATGCAAGAGTGGTATGTCTGTAAGAGTTGTGTGTGAGAGCTGTGTTGCAAGAGTTTAGTGTGTGTGTAAGAGCTGTGTATATGCAAGAGCTGTGTGCAAGAGTTGTGTTTGTGTATATGTATGCAAAAGCTGTGTGTGCAAGATCTGTGTGTGTAAAAGAGCTATGTGTATACAACAGCTGTGTGTAAGAGCTGTATTTTTGTGTATGTATGCAAACATTGTGTGTGTACAAGAGCTATGTCTATGAAAGAGCTGTTTGTGTGAAAGAGCTGTGTGTGTGTGTGTGTATGTGTGTGTGTGTGTGTGTGTGTGTGTGTGTGTGTGTAGATGCTAGCTTTGTTCATGTGGTCCATGTTCCAAGGAGACAGTCTTGGAGAAACAAATGAGAAATAGCCACAGTATCCATGCAACAATGTGTTTTACATAACTGAATTTTTCTTTTTATTCTTCAAAACTGCATCCACTGAACCTGTAGGTCTGAGAACATGCCTGGCATAATGGAAGAATATAAGTAAACTGAGTCCTGAAGCCCAGAATCCATTTCAGATAATGATTATCTGCTCTTAGCTGTTGAATCTCTAAGTAAGAATTATACCCCTACTTAGAGATCTAAGGAAATGTCAGAATCCAAATAAGCACCACCTGAATATGGCATAAAATTATGATTATTTTTCACTCTCTTAGAATTTGTTATGAACTGTGTGAGTTTTGAAATAGACAGTTTGATTTTGGATTCCAGAGTCAAATCTCAAGTCAGGAGCATTTCCTAATATTTTCAGTGTACTTTCCATTCAATATATCATTTAACCCCATAAAAATAGCAGTAGTATACACTTTTAATCTTTTCAATCACATGAAAATCAAACATGAAAATGGACTAGTACATAGCTGTTATATCATTTTATTCAGTTCCTATTGAATAAAGTGGTAAGAAATGACCAATACTGAAAAATACTCTTTTGACAAAAACATCTGAGAGGCATTATGAGTAGAAATGGTTTATCCCAAATGGAAAATGGAGTCATTTTCCATTTTTTTCTGCTGACACAGTTACCTCAAATTACCACTTCGTGGAAGCAAGTCTTGGAAATGCTGAGTTTTACAGAAAAGGCCTTTAACTACAAAGGCATCATCCAGGGTCAAACACAGAATGTACAACATTCCCCTTGGAGCTGTGCAAATCATATCAGCTAAAGTTTTAATCCAAGAAGCTGAAAATCCTCCCAACCAGTTCTTTAATGCTTGAGGCAGTTCTGCACTTTGATTGACTGTACTGATAGTCTGCTCTCTCTGTTCTGTGTAGAAAGATGTGCAATGGAGAGCGTTCGGAGCCACCGCTACCTTTCCTTACACATGTGCTAAGTATATTAATACTCATGTTTCACTTAAGGTGCATTGCCTGAAATTAACTGAGTTAGAGATTCCATTATAGCATGTTTTGGCAGAGTTAGATACTGCATTGTATCATTGTTTTGAATTTCTCCAATACATTCAGCATGCATTTCTGCTTATTTCTAGACATTTATGTTAGTCTCTTTTTTCCAAAAACCATGTCAGTATATTCTGTTATGTATGTATACTCTTGCATTAGAAATAATTTTTGATAACTTGAAAGTCAGGAAGCTGAATGTAAGAAAACTTGCCTTTTAATTACTTCCTTCTAGCCCTGAACCCAAATCAGGATAATTTTTTTCCTACTTACTAAGTCTATTTAATGTATCAGAGAGAATGAAAGAACTGAAAGTGTCACAAAGATTATAGAATACTATGAAGATCTAAAACAGTATTTTAATTAATATTTATTCTATAGAGTGAAGGTGGAATCATTCTTGGATGAGCAGATGAAATTATAGGGCAGAGAACAAGTGATTTACTTATGATAAGACAAACATCGCTGTGTGTCATGGTTACCATGACTAGGATGGTTGATCCCAGTGAAGTTTTAACCCAACAGGACACAGACTGGCATTGCCTTGTGTCTGTCACTACACATCTATGTATACTGTCTATCTTTACTTAGCTTCTTATTTGAACCATATTAAACACTTGTCTGATAACCATTTGGCTCTTGGTGGTGTATAGATGCAGAAATGAATTGCGGCAATGAAGAAAAAAGAAGGCGGCTCTTTTAAAACTGTCTTTGTAGAGCAGAAATATTCTAAAAATACAGACAGCACAGAAGTATGAGAAGATTCCACCTTCTCCTAACCTCGGCCTGCTTAGGGACAGGTTCTCAAAGCCCTCCCAGGATCCTGGTCACTGTCGTCATGGTTGCCCTGTTAATGACCACCAACAAACTGGAAACTGGATAGCAGAGTCCTATGTTTATTCATCCAGGTTTGCACTGTCCAGGCTGACATTTCTTCACACGCATTTTTAATTTTCTACATTAGAAGATAAGTACTACCATCAGTAATTTAACTCTTTAACCACATACGCTATAACATACAAGAGTCTGACTTCTTAGCAAACTGCTATGGATGTGCACTCTTTTTAATCATCATTCAATATGTCCTACTGACTGAACTCCAGATAAAATATATTGCAGTTATCATTCCTTCATAGAAATCTCTAGAACAGTGTGTTTCATTTTAATTTATACTTCTCAATTTCCTGCACTTAGTTTCATTTTAATGTAAAACGGTCTCTTTGTCTTCACATTCTGTTTTGATTCTCTTTAATATAGGAAAACAAAAATCATTGGGAGGTTAGTTAGGAAAAAAATTATTTTGTCTCAGCATAGTCACAAATAATTAGGCAGCTGAGTAAATTCACCATGTGATCTGTGGCAGCCTTGACCTGAAAGCACAAGTCACCTGGAAGTTCTGTCAGTCAGGGTTCAGGGTCAACGCTGCTACGGGTGTAAATGTGGTTTCCTCAACCTCATGTGCAAAACCCAAGGTCCTGAAGGACTGGTGTTTGCAGACACCTTCCAGGAACATTAGGCTCGTAAGAGCAAACAAAGTCTTCATAAGTAGATTGCATGTGATTCAAGGAAAAACAATGGTCTGAAAATCAAAAAGTGTCCTTGGGAGACCCCATATCTGCCAGTGTCTTTTATCTTGGAATTTCCAGCTGAGGCTAATGAGAAATGAATGTCTATTCTTTAAGCCATCTAGTCTACTATGCGCTGTGATGGCAATCTAAGATGTCCAAGAACAATAAGAATAAAATTCCTCAAGCCCATCTTCTGACAATGATAACTATCAAACCAGAGTGATATCACAGATTCCTGTCACTTTTAATTTCTCGTGGGTAGAATGAAAATATCAAGGCATATTGAGTATTCAAAGAGAATAAATGTGCAATGAATTTTGGTAACTCTGTACTCTGTACTGTAATCCAAAACAAGAATTAACATTTTTTTTTGTAATTAGTCTACAAACCTTAGCAGAGGCAATTATTTCTCATGTATATTGCCAGAGATTTTTAACTTCTAAGTAGAGTATAATAATGTTGAGTCTTTTGTTTGTTGTTTGTTTGTTTTCCTTAGTTTTTAAATCAATACAGTGACACATTATTTTATGTTTCAAGATCAGTATTTGGGGATTTTCTTAAAAATTGCTAAGCAGTGGTCCAGTGCATGGATATGTCAAAATTTCACGTCATCTTATTCTACCAAAGAGCAGTTGACTCTCTTCCAGTTTCATGTTTATTATTAAGGAGCTTGCTGACAATGTTGTTGCACATGTCATTTTGTGGACACAGGTGTTCATTTATCCTCAGACTAGGAATTCTTCTAGGAAGGCAGTATCCCTGGGAAGTTATCACTCAAAGTAGGGTTCTCTAAGTCATTATTCTTCTGGGAGTGGATTTGGCCAAGTCATTGAGTAGATGCTGCCATGGGTGTGACATGTTATATTGACAATGAAATTTTTCATGTGGTATTTTATCAAAGTGCATAAATATGTAACCTAGATAACATGTGATCTATAGGATATAGACTTTTTAGAAAACTACAATCTCTTCTTTTAAATGCCCCATACGCTACCATTTCTCAAAACTGTCAGTTGCCATGAATTTATTGATCAAACAGCATTTTTACAGACTTTGATGAATTCATGTTAGTACTTGTTAAGTCTTACCAAAAAAAAAATCACTGCTTAATTTAAAGTAACAACAATGCTCAGCTAAATCCTTCCTTAAATCTCCCACCTGTATAATTATTTCACAGCAATTAGTATAGAGGAAGAAGTTAATCTTCTTTTCATGTGGATACCTAAATGTTAGACTGTTGTTTGTTAAAATGCTTCATTCTTCATTTAATTTGTCTTGGAACCTAGTCATCCTTGCTGTATTCAAAGTAAATATATGAAATAAGCATATAACATGTGACATGCGTGGTAAGTGCTTTATGAATACACTGTTTAATTGCCTGTGTATATGTAGTGTAATCCTAATTAGTCTTTTGGGTGTCATGTATACTTCTTTATTTATTCAGATATGACAAAAATAAGACCTGTAGATTTGATTTAAATCTAAAGCCAACTGGGACACAGTCTGATACATACTGTCCCCCGTCAGTGAGTGGAGTAATTACCAGTTCACAAAGAAATCAGCTACAGTTCTGTAAACGCCTGTCCTTGTCATTACTATGAGATCTAAAAAACATAAAAATCCTGGGGCTTCTTTCTTCTTCTAGATCAAGGACTTGCTCGCTGCCTGTTTTGTCTTAATTTACTTAATCTTTCTGATTTCCACGAGATAAACTGAAGTCAGTCACATTGAGAATTAAAAGAGCCTGATCTATGTAAATGGCTGTTTCTCTTTTGCTTACAAACAGCGACAGGTTTGATTTGGCTGCAGGTATGACATGACAGACGCCATCTGCAGCTCCCAGTCATGTCACTTGCTTGATCCACAGGATTGAAGGTGTTTCTTTCGGTTGTTTTCTACCTTCAAGCCCAAATCCTGAGGATACAACTGTAAAGGCAAAGAATCAACGCAGCTTTGGATGCCTGGCTCATCTGTGATTTTATAATTCTGCTTCTACTTCTCAATTCTTTTTCTATGAAAATTATTTATTTGTGCTTCAGATGAAGTGTTTTAGAAGTCCCTAAAAGAATTGTAGGCTTCATGTGCTTGCACGGCACTTTGTAACAATATGAGCTTATCTCATGATGTCATACCTCCTTAGTCCACACATTTGGTTTAATGTAACTCTGGCTGGAGAAATGGAAATAATATCTTACAATTCCCTTCCTGGATAAAGTAACACGTAATAAATCCTTTAACAAATATCAAACCTTTTGTGTAGTAAAGGATTGTCATAAGATCCTCAAAAGTGTCCCAGTTCAGTTCCTCGAGAGTTCCTGTTTCAAATCTGCATCCTCTCCAAAGCATGGCGCAGGGAAGGTCCTTGGTTTCCAGACGGCAATGCTTTCCTAGCTGAGCTATGTATTCATCATCATTTCTATACTGATCATCAATACTCCCAGCTTTGTCTGCAATAACAGTACCTATAAAGACAGTACATTCCACACTGGGTCAGACGTCAGGGAAGAATCAATGGAGAGGGGAAAGGAGGAGGGAAGGAGGGAGGGAGGAAGGGAGAAAATAAAATAATTAGTTCATATTTCAAAAAGAGAAGGTTGATGGGTCCCTAAGTTTCCTAAACTCTGTGATTTCTTTTTGTAAAAATACTCATTTTCTTTTCTTTTCTTCAGAGTTTACTCTACTATGGCTTTAAAACCCATTAGAGAGACTCAGATACAAAGTAAGAGGCAGAATTAACTCTTACCTTAGAACATCTTAAAAAAAAGTTTTAACTTTTAAGAGTGTTTCAGATCTCTGGATAAAATCACATTCTGTTCTCTGAAAATGCAGATGTGAACTTTTCATGAGAAGACCATGGGTAAGATTTTCCCCAGGAACTCTCTTCAAGCAGTCTGTAAAAAATGAGTTACATTTGCTTTAAATATGATCATAATACCAAAGTAGCTCTCTTCTCTTCCAGCTTGGGATCACTTAGTGTTCTTTCACACTGGCCTTAAATACAGAACTGCAGAAATTCCCTTGTAGAATCCTGTCCTCCCATTGGAACCAGTGCTGGTCTTAAAATTGGAGGTGGATAAATGAGTGAGGAGTTTTTACCAAGCAGCCAGATGATGAAGTATTTACCACTTGAAAACACATGTAGGTTTTGTTGTTGTTGTTGTTGTTCTGTTTTCAAACTTCATGAGAAACACACAAGTCAGAAATCAAACCTGTGACCTCAGGTGATAGAGTTAATTATAACTGGATAATGGAACGCAACCTCAGTCTTCACACTGCCCTAGGAGCTTGTCTTAGAAAAGGGGCTCAGATGACTTCTGCTACCTCACACCATTCCTCTGGCTGGGGAGCAGATTCAGGAACAGATTCAATGTGATCTCTCTTCATATATAGCCCAGCTGAACCTCAGTGTCAAGACCTCTGTTTTCTCTTTGTTTTTAGTTCTTTTGTGGTGTTTAACCCTAGATCCCATAACTAAAATCAATCTATCCACTATCACTTCCCCTCGAAGAGTTCTGTTTCAATACCTCCATGACCACTGAACTAGTAAATTGAAGGAAGATTTGAATTATCTCCAACATTGACTACCAATTCCTCCTTTCCAACACAGAGACAAAGGGCAATAATTTTTTATTTCTTTAGAGAAAGATGTTTACTTCTTACAAACAAGGCCTGACTCCCCTTCTGGGCTAGGACTAAGTGTAGCTATTATCTTGGGATGGGAGTGCACTTTATAGCACTTTTTAAAAGATCTGGTTTACTGCATCAGTAGTTTATGTAACTATTCCAGTTAAGTTTTTCTGATAGTAGCCAAACCTAAAACAACAGGATATAGTGGCTTGATGGGCATGATTAATGTGGCACTGAAACACAGCTATGAGTTTTGGCTTTCGTTGTAACTGAAAGCATGAGGTTCAGTGTGCTTAGATGTCCAACTCACACAGTAAACAACAGACCCAGAATTCAAACCTGGTTGCTGTAACTTAAGACTCTATCCATGCACTCTCCTCCTGCGTTTTCTCAAACGCCTCAGGAGTAGCAGCTTTCTGACAACAACCTCAGGTATCACTAGATCCTTTTTTCCCCACTTCATATAGACCTGTGCTTCTAAAATTTGAAAAGTAAGATTTTAAGAAAACAATGCCCTTCTCTTATGAGGCAGGCCTATGACTGTTGATAAAGTAAGGCAAGGAAAGGTGCATGGTTCTGATTATTAATAGTGTGTGAATTTTCTTTCTCAAGTGTGTGTTTATGAGCTGGTAGGACCCTCCACATTGTCGTAGTAGATATTACCACTGCCTCACCCTGCAAGCCTGCACCTTTGATTCTCGTTCCCCTGTAACTTTAAAGCCGCTGCTAGGAGAGCTCTGCAGTGCTCGGTTTCTGATTCATTTCAGGAGAACAGCTGGAGTCAACAACGCGAAGAGGCTTCCTTTCTTTTTCTTCCAGAATTACTTCTGTAATTATCGCTGTCTACTGTGGGCTGTGGAATATGTCTTTTTTACTCAGAATTGTAGGGGATTTTGCACAAGGTCACCATGCACCTAATTTAAGAAGTAATTACTAACCTCAATTTCTTCTTTTGTTCATACTCCTTAGGAAAATGTGCTCAAATGAAGTTATGTGATTGGCTTGCTAGAATCAGCCCTGATTCTCAGTCACCGTTAAGCTGTGGGTTCTTCTAAATTTCCTACTGGGCTTAAAGAAAGAAAATATGCAATACTTGGTTGATAAGGCAGCTCTCCATCCCAGTTTAGTGTGACCGCCCCAGACACAAATGAGATATTTTAACTATAATAAAACGCTTTTGCATAAGACAATATATTCAGACTCAAGAACTAATTGACAAGAAAATATTTATCATTCACTGATTAGAGCCTAACATTGTTAAAACTCACTATTCTTGTGTAATATCAGACTTTACAGTACAAACAGTCCCTGGAGGACTCGGGGCTTCTTCCCCACTAAATGAGAGGATGAGCAGCACAGAAAAAAATAACTGAGCATAAATGTCTGTCCTTGATCCATACTACGGAAAAGTCCCTAGTGTGTAGAAAAAATAGAGGGCTAGGGAACACCACTTAAAAGAAGCTGGTGAGATAGGACTTGAGTGAAGTCCTAGCTATTTTGAGACTCTAAATCAGGAGGATCCCTGAAGTGTAGAAGGCCAGTGTGGGCCACATAACTCAATACAAACAGCAATAAACCATCTATGGAGTTTTACAATCAGAATATGGACAAAAGCCCTGTAGTTCCATGAAATGTTCCAGCATTCCGAAATGCCCTTGTTTGGAAGGTTTCTCCACTTAGTGTTTCAGACAATGTGAAGTCACAAGGCCCACTGACATTATTCTCAAGGACACCAGGAATCATATGTTCTACCTTCATTCTTGTACTAAGTCTGGGTGGGTAAGATGATCCATGTCTTAGGGACATTTGTTTCAGGACTTTTCCTAAGTAGCTTTTTTTTTTTTTTTTTTTTTCTTTTTTTTTTTTTTTTAAGAACAGAGCCAGGAGGATTGCATTAAAATAATCTCTGTAGCCTAAAACTCCATGTGTATGTACATGCATCACTTCTGTGTGTGTGAAGAGGTGTGATATGCAGAAAAAATGCTAATGCTGAATTACTTTTAATAACAGGAGAAAAGTAGCAGTTAAGTGATGATTTAGGACAAACGTATATCAAAAACTTCTTGCCAATAATTGGCTTTACATATTTTCAGATTTACATACACAGGACATGGGGTGGGAAATAGACATATTGAAGGCTTTGGTTGAGTTTTCCTATTTATGTAAATCTATTTGCTTGCTCAATTATACAGAATTCTTACTTTCTAAATGTTAAACTAATGCTTATTAAAGTCATCTGAGTGTTTCCTGATTCTGCCTGTGTCATGTGTATGAAAGGAATATGATGCTAACAGTGTTTCAATCTACCCTACAGCCTCTCCCCACTCTCTTTGAAGTCATATAGACATAGAGGAATCCTGCTATGTAAGGAGAATACACGCAGGGTTGAGGGCAGTTCTTTGTTTATCAGTGTGGGTTAGCTCAAGAGACTGGGTAGGTCTTGACATGAGAACACACAGCTGTCCTTTGGGTACAGGGCAGAGGAAATGACTACCACTCCACAAGAGTAGCAGTGATTCGTGTGTAGGTTGTTGAGGGAACTCCAAGCAGTGAGAATCACATCAGGACTCCCTTCTCTGCAAGAAAACAAAAAAAAAAAATGGATTGCCAACACTGAATTCAGTCATACATCATCAACAAAGCCATTGACTGTAAATAAGTCAGGCCATTGAGTATAGACTGAGAACAGATGTCTAACAAATTCTGAACCCAGGAAATGCTGGCATGGTAGAGTAAGTGAGGGGTTTTACTTTTTGTTAGTTTATAAATAGTTTTCAGTGACAACTTATGTCAAGGTCTCCTGTTTGCCCTACCTGGAGAGTCACCACAGGCTATCTTTGTCCATAGCAATTTAGAGACCAGGCCAACTGAGGACCTTTTACTCTGTTGCACTTTGCCCCAAGGTCAATTGAGCTAGCTGCCTGTCAAAGGAATTTGGAGAAGTCCTGCCAATTTCTTAGACTAGCTACTACCGAAGGTATTACAATCATTTTCCAAAACCAATATAGCTTCTGAAGTCCTAGCTCTATTTCTAATCCCTACAGACTGCCAATAACTCAGGTCTTCTGTGTTCCCATCAAGCTCTACTGTTGTCACCTGAACCCTCAGATTCTATCATTGCTATGTGCTGACCTGTGCACGAGTGCACCCCCCCCCACACACACACCCAAGATGCTCTCCCTGGGAAAAAAATGTAATAGCTAATAAAAACCCCAGTATAAGACATTAGAAAACTCTCTTCAAGTTGTTGGTCAGTGGAGTCAAAGAGACTCTCAAAATAATATACGCTATTTCCATTGCCCCTGTTGCCTTCCAGAACTTATTGTTGACACCATACACTTTAGACACAGGACCTGAAAGAATGGGGATAGAAATGATCAGAAAGCCTCTTCCATGTGGACTGGATCCCATAGTATCTGAAAGTAATCTGCAAGCTACCAAGGGAGAAAGATAACCAGTAGACCTACACCACTGAAAAGCCTAAGAACCACAACAGCTTGACTGCCAACATAACCCCTATTAGGCAATAGCGAGACCTCTAGCTCAGGGTTAACCAACAGCCATCTAATTAGATTAAAGACCTATGCAACTGGAGGGACTTCATGTCTGGTTTTGTAAACCTAGTCAACTAGTTATAGCTGGAGGAGTCATAGGCATTACAGGAGAACCAACCTACTACTGTCATTTTCCAAAATCAATATAATTTCTAACCATGTTCTAAATACATATATCTTTAGACCCGCAGATTTGTCTAGGCCTCACCCCTCATCAAGGAAGGTTCTTTTCTGCATCAGATGGAGACTATTACTATTATCCATAACTAGAAAACAATACGGAGAATAAGAGGCTGTGGGCTGTCTAGCCCCAGCTAATACATTTGCAATGCAACATATCCCCAAGGCTCAGGGGCAACTATGGGAAAGGTTATAAGAAAGATTATAAGAGCTTCACAATATGGTTGCCAGAGCAGGACCCTCATGACAACATCAGTTGACAAGCCAATGGGGACAGGAAAAATTCACCTAAACCACTCCTAGATGAAGAAAGCCTCATGTGGTCATTGGCTGCTGAGAGAGGAAGAATTAATCCCCTTTTAGGGATGTACTCCTACATAAGATCTTCAATCCCATATGGTCAATCATATATAGCCATACAAAAAATTCTGTGTAGGTTCAGTCAGTTGTATATACATATAACAACAGTAATTAAAGGAAAGACATACATTTTGGAAGGAGATCATATGGGGAGTCTGAGTGGTAGGTTGGGCGATAGTGATGTAGATAAATTGCTCATGTATGACTTTCTCACAAAATACAATTAATACAATCATGTTGAGCTTGCAGTATAATTTGGATCTTGAATGTCTTCCCAGTCTCATATGTTGAAGACACGATTCTTGGTGATATTGACAGATGATGAAGTCTTTAGGACATTTGGCTTAATGAAAGGAAGTTATGTCATTGGGTGTGTGCCTTTGAAGGAGATACTGGACTCTTTGCCAGTTCCTGTGCCTGTTATTGCTTTCTAATGGGCATGAGGTGAGCAAGTTCCCTTGCTTAGTGTTTCTACCATTAAATTCTGCCTAATCACAGGCAATGGGGCCAAACACCAGTGGAGTGAATGTGCTGAAACCATGAGTCTCAGTCAGAATCTCCATGTTGTAACTGATAATCCCAGGCATCTTTTCATAGTGATAGAAAGCTGGGTAGCAGCATGAAAAGCCTGGCTGTGGATACATGTAAAACATGCTGAGGATGTTTTCAGTGTAGACCTAAGTGATTTCGTTACCTTGGCAACAGAGTGTGCTGCAACAGCATTTGCAGGAAGATTAGTGTTAGGGTACATTTTCCCAATGTCCTTTGCCCATCAAAAACACTAAGACATTGAAATGTCACTGAGTGAAGCAGGTAGAAGCCCTGGTCTAGTAGTGTGAATGGGGGACTTAGCAGCTTAGCCTGAAATGAAGAACTCAGGCAAGCACAAGAAGTAAGCTGCCTGGATTTGAATTTTAAATGACTTTGAATTTGAATTTTCAAAGAAAATGTTTTGAAATTACAGTATAATTCTAACAAGTAACTTTTCTACTTTAATAGGTCTACAGGGATATATAATTCGTGTATTTATTCTTTCGAGACAAAACAGGCAGTTCATCTCAGTGTTCCCTTTTCCAGTGATACAGTCAATATATAGTCATTTCTTTCAGAATGAATTGTCAACAAATTTAGACCCCACTTTCTCCTGTTAAGCTTTTGCACACTGTGATGAAGAAAAGAACTCATTTATCCAATTGGGAGTGGGGAGCACATTTGAAAGAAAAGGCAAAGTTTTAAATTCAGATTTACATACCTCTTATACCACTTCCCTAACATTCATCCACCCTGTGTCTCCTGAGCAATTAGCTTCTCTTAATTGCTATTGGGCTTCAAAAAATAGTGGTTTTTACAGCAGGTTCCATGCTGTTATTGAGGAACAAAGACAGATTTAGAAGTATCTATATCATTGAATGCACACACTCACGTACAGAGATGGACTCTGCATGACTTTCCTACTCTTAAAATAACACTTCCTATTCTGCACTTGGAACACCAACCATCTTTTCAGAGCAACTTTAAATACTACCAAACATGTTCATTTCTAACTCTGTGTGGTAAGTGGTGGGATCGTGTGATATCGCCATTCAAATAGTGTGGAGAATTAGGTGAGGTTTTGCTATGGGTCCTGCAAAGTGACCTTTGAATTGCTTACACTTAGTTTAAATCACAAAATGAAGATTAATCAATAAAGAAATGACTTCTGGGTTTTAATAATAAAATTCTGAGTCCATCAAAAGGGCTTAGTGGGTAAAGGTAGCTTGCTGCCTGACTACAAAGCTGTCCATTAGAGTTCAATTCCCAGATCCCATGTAAACGTAGAAAGAGAAGAGGGACTCTACACAGTTTTCTTCTGACATCACACACGTCCCATCAACCCACCCTTGTCTCTATCATGCACATATGAAAATACTAATACATCAAAATCAAGTTTAAAAATTATAACATTCTTTTAGAAAGGCCAAATAATAGTCAAACAAATGGCTAAAAGCTACTGCAGCAGGTGAGAACATTTGACCATGTTCCATAAGGGTTTCCATTACGATCTCTTTTGTGTAGCGCACACTCAGTATTGCCCAGGGAGCATGGGTAAGGATAGATAGTATCTTTTTGGAGTCACTGAAAGAAAAACAACATGAAAGGAAAATCTTTGCACTTGGGTTTAAGAAAAAGTGTCTAAAAATGGGCCATTTATTTGCCCACTAACTTTGTTAAAGTTATTTGGATGATTTCACAGGTCTAATCTGACCTTAGATATTAAACCATTTACTACTCCAGTCTTACTGGAGCAACCCATTTTTTTTTAATTATTAT